>OVAF01000625.1:0-35318 GCA_900406245.1 Odontarrhena argentea | reverse complement strand
AAGAAAAACGAAAAATTGAAGATAAAGAAAAAAAAAAGAACATGAAGATGAAGAACACGAAGAAGAAGAAGAAGGAAAAGAAAAGAAAAAAAAAGCATCGTGAAGAAGATGAAAAAGGAATAAAAGATATTTTTGTTTCTCTTTTCAATAAAAGGAAGGGTGTTTTGGTATTATAGAAAAAGAAAAGTGGTAGGTTTGAAAAAAAAAATTAAGAGTGGTAGACTTAAAAAGTGGAGGCTAAAAGGTGGTATTCTTAACAATTTCTCTTGAATTTTTTCATATAATAAACTTTAAACAAGTAGTAAATTAAATTGACCGGAAATCAAACTATGAATCGAACAACATTTTTTTTGTTGGTGGTAAGTCCTGAGTGGATGCGATATAACTATTGAGAAGCTGATCCTGAGTTTTAAAAGATCGCAAGCTCGAAAAAAAAAAATTCGTAAAATGTATTTAGAAACACTTGATCTCGAACCCTATATTAAAAAGCATAAGAATTACACCACTAAGTTAAAGAAACATTATCAAAAAGTAGACCTATTCTGTTTAAAAAAAAAAAAATAACAGACCGTAAATACATGTTTGGTTTACTTGACATTAGAGTCATCCATCAGTCATTTACGTTCTCAAACCCCACAAGTTTGGACACTGTTTTGTATCTTACATTTTTGGGGAATTTCTCAAAGTAGCTTTTTGTTTACAAACTTTTATTGTTTTTTGCCTAGTGGCAAAGAAACATGAGGAGTGAATATAAGAATTTTTACATTCCCCTGAATGATCTAAACATATTGTTAAGAAACCCCTGCCAACGAACCTCTTTAGTAAACAGAAAGTGAACAATTACAATTCATCGCACCAGCAGCTCACACACGAGCTTCACACTCACTCACTTTCAACATAAGAAACTCTCTCCTAACCAGAAGGTCTTATAAATTATAGTCATAAGCCATCTGACAACTTGTAAAAACGTAATAGAATCAACTACTTAATCTTCATTCTCTCCAGCTCCTTAGTCTTCATCCTCTTTCGAATATACACCCTTAGGCCCATCACTGTATCTTAAAAAAATGGAACGATGAAATCTTTACCTTTGGTTTCTGAATACTCTCTATTTTGCAAATAGAAAAATTAAGGATTTGAAGCCATCTCATTCATGATGAGACCTCCATTATGGAAACGAATAAAGACACTTCTCTCCAATCAATCTCGATGAGTAAAGAAGACATGTTGTTTCGACCCTCGAATGTTGTGGACACCCTCGGGAATTGTTTAGTGGGGCGGACTGGATTTTGGTTGGGCTTAAAGCTTAATATCAACGTCGCCTTTTCTTCCTACACACTACCTTCACTTTGGGCAATGAAAGAAGTTTTGGAATTTCCCTCAAGGCGACATTTGAAATTCTTTTCAATTACAAATGTTCATACTTCATACAAGGATAGTACTTAGACAAAGATTATACATTTATTTTAAAGTTATTTCGTTTTGTCTTTTACAAACTTCACAAGCACCGAATCTTATCCAAAAATCAGATTATGTAATCAAATAGATACAAGAAATCAGAGACATACATATAGCCAGGTAAAATGAATCTTTAGTCCTAACTTAGATTGCGAATGGGCATCCATCTCCAAACGAGTCGATACAAGCAAACGTACGGACAGTAAGCTATTCTTTAATACTATCCAAACACACCTCAAATATATCTTTCTTCTAATTTTGGCCAGAAACTATCCAATTAGTCCATTTCTTTCTCTTTTCTTCTAACAACGCAAAATTTTTATCTCTAAAGTGTTACCACATGGAAACAAACAAAAAGAGTAAAACTTCTTTCTACTTATCAAGCCACAGAGAAGAGAGAGAGTGACAAACCTTTTGTTTCCCTCTATAAAGAGCAGAGCCACTTCCTCTGTTTCCCACAAAGCAGCTTCTTCAATCTCTTTCTTCATTGGTTAATACACAAGCTCTCTCTCTCTCTCTCTCTCAGAGAAAATGGCTCTCCTTTTCTCTTCCTCCTATGCCATGAAAGTCATCATTTTCTTTACTTTCTTCTTCTTTCTCTGCAATGGCTTCTCCTTCTCTTCTTCTTCTTCTCCTTCTTCTCTTTTCAACACTCATCACCATCGTCGCCACTTCTCCAAGCACAACTACAAAGACGCTCTCACCAAATCCATCCTCTTCTTCGAAGGCCAAAGGTCTGGGAAGCTTCCATCTAACCAGAGAATGACTTGGAGAAAAGACTCTGGTCTCTCTGATGGCTCTGCTCTTCATGTAAACCTCCTCACTCTCTTCTCCTTTTTTTTTATATGGAAATATGAAATGGGTTTGGTTGTTTAGTGAGAGATTTCAACAATGTAGGTTAAAGTTTCAACCTTTTACTATCTTGTTAAAAAAAACAGAGGTTAAAATTAGGGTTTATGTATTTTCCCCTTTCCTAAATCCCTAATTTTTCAGTATGGGCTTGCTTAGTTACTAGTTAGATCTCAAGATTCTCAACAATGTAGGTTCATTTCTGTACAAATACAGTAAAAAGATTCAACCTTTATATTTTTTCACTTTTCAAAAATCCCTAATTTGTGTTTTTATGTTTGGTGTGTAGGTGGATTTGGTTGGAGGATACTATGATGCAGGAGACAACATAAAATTCGGATTCCCAATGGCATTCACAACCACAATGCTTTCATGGAGTGTGATTGAATTTGGTGGTCTCATGAAATCTGAATTACCAAACGCTAAAGCAGCGATTCGTTGGGCCACAGATTATTTACTCAAAGCCACTTCACATCCTGACACCATTTATGTTCAAGTTGGTGATGCAAACGTAGACCATTCTTGTTGGGAAAGACCAGAGGACATGGATACAGTGAGAAGTGTTTTTAAAGTTGACAAAAACACCCCTGGCTCCGATGTCGCTGCCGAAACCGCCGCCGCTCTTGCTGCCGCCGCTATTGTTTTCCGCAAGTCTGATCCTTCTTACTCCAAAGTCCTCCTTAAAAGAGCCATAAGGGTACTAAAAAAACACTAAAATTTTGTGAAAAGTCACAGACAATATTTGCTCAAAATTAATTGGTTGAGTTTTTGGTTTGTTTAAGGTTTTTGCATTTGCGGACAAGTATAGAGGAACTTACAGTGCAGGACTGAAACCAGATGTTTGTCCGTTTTATTGCTCTTACTCTGGTTATCAGGTGAATTTGTGTTACCATTAAATTCAGTAAAGTAAAGATTTGTGTGGGAAAAAATGATATTAAAGAATGTTTTTTTTTTTTTTTTTTGGTATAGGATGAGTTATTGTGGGGAGCTGCTTGGTTACAGAAAGCGACAAAGAATCTGAAATATTTGAATTACATCAAAGTTAATGGACAAATCCTTGGAGCTGCTGAGTATGATAACACTTTTGGTTGGGATAATAAGCATGCTGGAGCCAGAATTCTTCTTACTAAGGTATATACCTTTTTTAAAATTGAGAATTCATATATAGAAACAACATGTTATTGTATAATGAAAATGTGATTTTTGTTTGTTGTGAAAGGCGTTTTTGGTCCAGAATGTGAAGACACTTCATGAATACAAAGGTCATGCTGATAATTTCATTTGCTCTGTTATTCCTGGTGCTCCTTTCTCTTCTACTCAGTATACTCCAGGTTTTTACCCTTTTACCCCCTCTTCTCCCCACTTATTTACATTTCTGCCATCATGTAGTTCTAAATATTAGCCATTTAGTTTGGGTGATGGTATTATTGTGTGATGTTGTACTTTTCGGAAACCACATGATTTTTTTGGGCAATATACTTTCTATTTTAGGGTGATATCTTTTTGATAATTATGTTATTTATTTATGTATTTTTAAACAGGAAAAAATTTCTTACGAAAATTAATCATTTTTAATTTTATGTAGGTGGGTTGTTATTTAAATTGGCAGATGCAAATATGCAATATGTGACGTCAACATCGTTCTTGCTCTTAACCTACGCCAAATACTTAACCTCCGCTAGAACCGTCGTCCATTGCGGTGGCTCTGTCTACACTCCCGGTCGCATCCGTTCCATCGCCAAAAGACAGGTCCAATTTACTATAACAATTTATTTTACTTTGCTGTATATAATTTTTTATTCAGAGTACTATATATAAACATTTGTTGAATGCATGAATTCATATAGGTGGATTATCTACTTGGGGACAATCCCTTGAGAATGTCTTACATGGTTGGTTACGGTACCAAATTTCCGAGGCGGATTCACCACCGTGGTTCTTCTTTGCCTTGCGTTGGGAGCCACCCGGCCAAGATCCAGTGCCACCAAGGGTTCTCAATCATGCATTCTCAATCTCCAAACCCTAATTTCCTAGTGGGTGCGGTCGTGGGTGGTCCGGACCAGCATGATCGCTTCCCGGACGTACGGTCTGACTACGAGCAGTCCGAGCCAGCAACTTACATCAACGCACCACTCGTTGGAGCTCTTGCTTATTTCGCTCACTCTTATGGTCAACTCTAGTAGTCGTTGACTTTTGATTATGAATGAATGTGTATTAGTCTCTAAGTAAAATTAAAAGCGAAGTGCTTTTATTTTTATCTATTAGTATATGTAGCCAGTGGATCTAAAATCGGATCACAAAAGAACATTGGTCCGAGAGATGGCTCATTTGGTTCGTTATTATCAAGTGTAATCTTATCGTGGTTATTAATGCATGTTATGTCATATTAAATTATCCTACTATAGTACTATCTATATGTTTTTAGATGATTATTATCATTTATCCATGTTATTACTTTCTATATTGAGTTATTATCAATGTTGTCCCTTGTTAGATGGTTAGCAAGTGGAAAACTACCCATGTTATTAATCCTAATAACCAAGTGTAATCTTATCGTGGTTATGAATTGGTGAGAGATGGTTTATTTGGTTCCTATTCGTTATTATATAAAACGTTAATCTCATCATGGTAATTAATGCATGTTACTATCATATTAAATTATCATATCCATGTTCCCTATATATATTTTCTTTTCTTTTTTGTATAGTTATGCGTTTGAATTTTATTTTATTTTTGTATAGAATCTTTAGCTGTTTAGGCGTTTTTTTTTTTTTTTTTTTTTCTGGTAAGGCTGTTTAGCAGTATAAATAGATGAGATTGTGATTTGTTGATAGGTTCCCAAATTCTTGGAGTGTTGGGTTAAATATAGAGGAAAAAAACTAAGAAAATAATTACAACAGTCCAAGAATGTAAAAGAAGTAGCATAGTATTATTTTGTATAATAATATGTTTAAATTACTGAAATTTTTAGGCTTGTGTGTATGGCTAGTAATATGATACTATCTGTTACGGTAAACCAAAAATGTAGGAGAAAACGTACATAAAAATTAGCAAAATTTGGCTTTAGCGTGGAGGGGACAATTGTAAAGATATGATATAAGTTTAGTTATAACAGCTCAAGTGGCAATTTCGAGTTCCGGGATTTTTTTGGTTTTGTTAAACAAATCTCACAGAGTTGGAGGATATCGAGATTTTTAGAAATAATTTAACTGTGCGGGAAGGAATAAAAGTTTTTTTAAACTAAAATGCCATCTGACAAAGATTTTAGTTTTCACATTCATAATAATATGTAAATATCTATCTGTCTAAAAAAAATGAAAGAAAAATAAAAAGGGAGTGATGATTGATGTTTGTAAGCATAGGGAGAATCAAATTGCACGACACGAGAAGCGAGTAATTGACCAGAGAGGGATATGTCCATTGTCCTTTCTCATTGGTCAATTAAAGCTGCTTTTCTCACTCTTCTCTTCTGTCACTTCTTTTCCCTTTCTATAATCATATATAATTATATACTCACTACTCTCACGCATCAATTTTGTGTACTTCGATATTTATCAGTTAATGTGCAAATTTTTATCAAAAAAAATTAAGACCCATAATGTCTCGTTATTGTCCAGTCAATGAGTCAAACTGCCAGCATTTTTATACCTACCAAAATCCTGTTTTACTACCAAATTTTTACTAATTAGATAGGTTTTAGAAGTTTTTTTTTATATAAAATTATATGATGTTTTAGGTTGTTAATGCAAAATTAAATATATTTTTATTTAATATAATTTTTAGTATTCTGCAGATTAATTTATTATTGGTTGAAATGTGTTAAATTGGATGATAAATGATATTTTTATATGGAAAAAGATAAAAATTTATTGAACTCTTAATCTGTGTGCCACAACCTTAAACATCATTTAATATGAAACAGAAGGAAGATAATTTTAAGTGAAATGTATGATTTGTTTGTAAATTTGAAAACTTCAATGTAATAATTTATGAAAAAAAAATTTGAAAACCTTTTATTTAAAGCTAACCTCAGTTCCTCTTCTCATTATCTGTCATGACAATCTTTCATTTTTTTTTTTCATTAAAAGATTTTATGACAATTTATGGTTCGATTTCTTGACTTGTAGTACATTTTGGAGTCAAGAAATGGCCTTGCATATCATCTAGACAAATTTTGAAACAAGAAATTAGATTTAAATGTGAAAGGAAAGCTTTCATGAAGACTTTTTATTAGAAGATACAAACTTCACGTGACTTTCAAAATGTCAGTCATACACACATGACACAACATACAACAAGTACCATTAAATAAGTTGGTAATACTCCATCCAACAAACCCTTTTTATTTTCTTATTACACAAAACACAGCATAAATAAACGATTTTATTCTTTTTTTTTTAACAGCTAACCAACTTCATCCAAGGCCAAACCGGATCAGTCATCCAAGGCTAAAGGAACAGTTTTCACCTGAAATAAGTAAACACAAAACCAATTATATCTTCAATGAGATCCTCATACAGAAGAAGTATGAATCAAGTGTTTGTGAATTCTCTAACCAAGTCGCGGAATTTTAGAATGTAGAACATCTCTAGGTATCTGCGAGTTTCGCGACGGTCCAATTTGGATACATATTTCCAGAAACCATACACACCAGCTAGTGTCATTAGTCTCTCAGAGTATATCTTCCATGTGTACCTAACCAAAAACATTTATGGATCAAAATACACTTAACAGAGAAACAATTGTAACCATTTTGATTTCGTTTAATTTTACCTCTCGTATATCCTTTCGAGACCAGAATCCGATACTTTCTTCCAATGGTTTGGATCTTCCTTACTACGTTCAAAGAAATCAGCCATAATGTTACCGGCTTGCTCGGGATGGTATGGATCGATGTGGAAACCCGAGAGCCCGTGCTCTATAATCTCTGCTGGACCACCGTGACATGTGGCGAAAGTCGGCAGCCCACAAGTCATTGCTTCCACTACTGTAAGCCCAAATGCCTCGTAGAACGCAGGCTACATATAGTATAGTAATACAAAATTAGCCCCTTTAATCAATGGTTGATAAATTTAATGAAAGCCAAAATAATTCTCAGTGTGACTGAACCAATGATGGATGTTTATCAAATTTCATATATTTTGACTACATTAGCTTGTTAGAAGTTTATCAAAAATTATTTGAAGTTTTGAGCTTACTTTTTTTTTTAGTTAAGACCGAACCGAATCCAGCTTGAAAAGCAAACCAAACAAAACCGAAATGATAAAATAAATAAACCAAACCGGAAAACTGAATGACCATTACCTGAGCAAAAGCACCTCGTGTATCGGCAATGTAGCGGTAAAGCTCACCGTTTCGAGCTCGGTTTGTCTGAGCAGTTATCCACCGGAACTGTCCCTCTAGTTTGTAATTCTTCATAAGGTCATGCATCTTCTCGATCTCTGTGATTTCTTCTCTGTCTTTGGACTTATTTACATCAATGTTCCCAGCTATCACAACAAGATTCACCATATCCCTCAACTTTGTGTTCTTAGCGTACATCTCGACTAAACCAGAGATGTTCTTTACTTTGTCGAGCCTCGCCATAGAGAAGAGTATTGGCTTCGATCGATCACTCAATATACCGCTGCAATAAACAAACCAGCCAAAATGTTACTAAACCAAACCGAAAATGATTCGGTATGCGGTTCTGCTTCCTCAAAACATAATACACCGAACCAAACCGGATAACATAATGTCAATAGCTTACACATGCTCATCAGTTTGCTCAGGGCTATAGAGCATGTCCTCGATCGAACCATGCAAAGCTGTAAGTCTCTTAGTTTCTTCAGAAAACGGAAAATAAATGGTCATGTCTGCGCCGGGTGAGACTATGTTGAACTTTGGATCAAACACATCGATGCCGTGCACTACTCTGTATAGTCCCGGGAGCGTAAAAGCCCCGTGGCTTTCATATTGACCAACCGTGTTTTTCCTGACAAAGGGAATAATCAGTTAACAATTAGACGAGAACCTGAAAAAGGAACTTTCTCCATATGTTAAGTCACTTACGTTCCTGCGATTTCTTGGTAAGTACTTGTGATGATGAAATCTGCATTGTTCATGGCGATTAGATCAGCTGTGAATTGGCAAGAGAAATGGTACTTGTTGTCGAATTCTTTCCAGTAAATGTCTGAATCTGGATACTTGGTTTTCTCCAGAGCATGTGCAATAGTACACTGTTTATATAAAAACAACCACAAATCCAACACTGAGACTTTCCATAGATAGCAGCATAACAAGCAAACCTGAAAAACTTTTTAAAACTGTTACCTGTGTAACACCCATCTTATGTGCCATTAACGACGCAACAAGGTTTCCATCACTATAGTTACCGATAATAAAATCTGGTACACCTTGCAATTCACCAATAATCTCACTCGCTGCATCCTGAATTTTAAAAGAAATTTCACTGAGCTTTATAACTCTACACGTTCAATATGAATAAGGTAGCTAAGATTTTTAACCTGGGCAAAGTTCTCTAGATAAGGCCATACGTCGAATCTTGAAATCCACTTACGGAGGATCCCTTTATCGGATCTGAAAGGAACCCGGAGAATGTGAGTATGCTCGGTTCCGCTGACTCTCTCTAAACGCTGGTTGCACGTAGTTCCTTTTGAATCTGGTATCAACCTTGTTACCTTGGAGAAGAGGGAGGAAGTTGTAATCCACAAACCATAGTCCAAAATCTTGAGAATCACCATTTATATTCAAAAATAATAAACTTACAATAAGGATCCTAGGTGTTATATCCAATCCCTGTCTCTTAATTCTCAACAGCATTTCGGTCTCAAGGGCTCGGACTTGGTCAAGAATATAAACAATCTGAAACATCGAAAAATCTTACAATAAGCTAATCAACATCCAAAAACAATTAAAGCAAGGGTTTAGGGAGATACTTGTCCACCAGTGTCAGGTAAGCCTAAGACATTGGCTTGTCCAAAATATCCATGTGGAGATAAGATCACAACATTGAAGACCATCGGAACCACCCCGAGAAACTTCTCCAAGGACGACGGATCAGGAGCTTGAAGAATATCAGAGAGAAGATACAACATTTCGAGTACTCGCCCTGCGGTATCTCCCCATCCTTTCTCAAAACCCATTCCTTGAAGCGAATATTCGAATTCCGAGAATGGAGTTTCTTTGGGGAGCTTAGAGATATGATCTTCTGCTTTACTAAGTTGGGTTTGAAGCCGAGATATGCTTTGAATCCGGTCATTCAACATCAATGGCTAGACAAACACAAAAAAATTCTCATTTTCACCAATTTCATAACATGTTATAGCAACAACTATAAAGAGACATCTTGATAGGAGACTCACATGCCCTTTGTACTTGTGAACTCTAAGGAAATCAAGAAGAGGCTCTAAGCAATCTTTGTTACGGAACATTACAGATGATAAGTGACGATTCAGGAACTGAACTCCATTACCAATCGAAGACGAACGAGAAGGGCGTGGAACATGTGCGTTGAAGGGCTCAAAATCAAGCTCGAGACGAAAAGGGTCACTACTAGGTCCATCAACAAGTTCTTCTTTGAAACGAAGATACTCAGAGACGGTTAATTGCTCAACACTTAGCTCAAAGACATTAACACGAACATATTCCCAAACACCAGGTCTTGGTCTAACAGCTAAAGCAACGAATGGTGGCACAACTATGGCTTCCTACAACAATCATTGCGAAATTATAAAAAACTAATTTCTTCAATCAGACCCAGAAAACGAAAAAAAAGTGAAAACTTTGATTTACCATAGCCGATTTAAGGATTTCTCCAAAAGGACCATCAGAGAGACTCTTCTTGGCTGCATCATCTCCGATAACAGATTCAAGTTCGTCGATTAAGTTATGTGGTTGAAGAATCCCTTTGCCCTGATCCACATACCTTCACAAACACACACAGACGATGATCAAAAAGTCGAATTTTTCCAGAAAAAAAAAAGAAATCTTTATCAGAGTATCAAAAGACGAACCTTGAGAGAAGAGAGACGAGTTCGTTGCGATGAGCAGAGAGAGTGTCTTGCACGCGATCTCTCGTGCTTGGAATCCTAGTGAGTTTAGGGTTTGACATGGATCCTGAGATGATCCAACAAAAAAAAAAAGCTTCCGACTTTATGTGATTGAACTACCAATGAACGGTATTAGTAACGAGAAGTCATATAAGTGATTGATAAAAATGAGGATGATTCTGGAATATACTTATATACAAGAGAAGGAGACGTGTTTGATTTCTCTGTTTCTGGTTCTACTGTTTCAGCTAGACAAGTGACGTGTAATGTGTTTGTGGAGAAAGCATGTGAGTGAGATAGACTGTATCATGTATGTATGTATACAAAAGTAGATATTTATATAGATTTATAAGGGACCTGCACCTAGGTGAGACAAGTAGATATTTATATAGATATTTATAGAGAATTTATAGATATTTATATAGATATTTATAGAGAATAGTAAAAGCAGTGGAGACTCTGTTTGTTTGCCTGAGCGTTGCTCTGTTTATCGAAAAGTAGAATTCACAGAGGAAGAAGACAGCTGGTGCTCTGTTTTTAAGCCACGTAGTTTCGAGAAAATTTAAAATTAAATAAAATCACTCACCGATCAAACTAAATTAAAAATTCAATAAATTCTTTTAATTATTTGTATCATTCATTTAAATCTACACAGATTTCAGGTAGTAGCAAAGTAACATGCGACGAGGTCGTCCTAGCCGCGTTTGCTCTCCCTGTTCTAGATCTTGTCGTCGTTTGGTTTGGGACTGGTCGTCGGTGGCTTTCAAAGCACCGGGACCGGTTCTCCCTTGTTGGTTGTCTTCTTGTTGGTTCTTTCTAGTTTTTGTGTTCCTTGCTTTCCCCCTTTGCTCTCTTTCCGGTGGCTTTAGTGTGAGTTTGTGTTGGTGTCTTGTCTAGAGTTGTGCTGTTGGTGGAGTAGCCGTTGGCCTCTCCGGGTTTGCTCCTTTATCCAGTCCTGCTCGAGGCTCAGGTTCCCTCTTTTCTCTCTTCCAGTCAGGTTGGTCGTCGGTCGTCGGGCTTCTGTCTTCTTGCTCTTGTTGTTTCTCCGATTCAATTTGAGTAGGTTGTTGTTTGGTGGTTCGTTGGAGTTTTGTCTTGGTGGTTGCTCGGTTGATTCTTCTCCGCCGTTTCTTCGGGGGATCTCGCTTTCAAGCTGTCTCTGGCGCTTTGGTTCCTCTACGGGTTTTCAACGTTGCGGTTAAGGTTCAAAGGCTGAGTTTCTTTTGTTCGTAGTTGTGGTTGCAGCTTGGTTAGATCTTTGTGCTCAAGTCCTTGTTGCTCTGTTCCCGGTTCTGTGGGTTGGGCTCTTTAATTCTCTTCCGGTTCGTTCTTCTCTCGTCCACATCTGTGCTCGTTGGGTTCCGGTTGAGGAGGTTTCGCTCCTTGTCTCTAAAGTATGGACTTGTTCTTCGAGGTCCGTATCTTTCCTCAAGCTTCTATCAAGGCTGTCCTAGTCAAGCGTCCTTGTTATTGACTTAGCCTCTCCGTGTGTTAGGTCTCAATGCTCTGCCTTTTGTCTCTTCTCCGGAGTAGTTGCTTCCGTTCGTGTATGTGGGAGGTAGTCTTAATCATCCTAGGAGGTCTCTGTTTTATGTGTTGTGGTTGGTTCTTCCTTTGATTAGGGATTCTGGTATTTGGGTCATGTGTGTTTTGGTTCTTGTCCAAGCTGTAATTTGTTTGATTTCGGATTGAGAGTTCTTAGTCTTTGTCTTGGTTCATCATAGCTTCCCTCTTTTGGGCTTAGTTTCCGGGGTTAAACTTTGACCGTCGGCTTTATATTCCACCATGTATCCGATCTTGTGTAATATACCAGTTTAGATGGAAAAAAAAAAAAAGTAAAGTAACATGCGATTTGTAAAAAGTAATATCAATTGTCAAAAAAAAAAAGTAATCTTATTAAATAAAGCTGAACGCGTTTAACGTGGTATCGACACGTGGCACAATTAGTAGAATTCACGAGATCGTGCCACGTGTCATATAACTCACGAGATGATGCCATGTGTTTATATTTTCCGTTTTTTAATTAAAGATTACATTAAAATTTATTTCCCAAATAAAGATTATGGAAAAAACCAAAAAGACAAAAAAAAAAAATGTCATAATTGAATAAAGAAATAAATCATATTTATAAATTTTCATAACACTACGAAATTGAATAAGGAAATTTTCATTACACTGCGAAATAGAATAAGGAAATAAGTTATTTTAAGATTCAGAAGTCTCATATTTATGTGTGTTGAGTTTTACAGTTTTGTTTCAACAACTTTTATTGTAGAGCGTTTAAAACGGGTATTTACACGGTGAAACTATATATTTTAAAGATAAATCATTAGACAAAATTTTTTGAAAACACTATTAATCAAATAAAGTTTAGGAACGATAAAATAATTATTTAAATATACTTTTATATATGTTTGATTTTGTTTTAAAAATCCAAACAATTAATCTAGAACCAAAGAAATTCTCCTAAATATTATCTAAAATCGTACACGTGATTTTGATCTAGTGGCAGGTGGTAAATCTACCGAAAGCAAGCAATATCAATACATTTGGATCGAATCTCGCTTTTTATATTATACATGATTTTGGCTATAAGTGAGCCAGTTATGGTCCAAACCACGATTTGATCTTCTGAACCGATTTAAATATTATAAATATTGATGTAAGAAGAAAAAACATTATCTAAAACTAGAAAGTTAAAATCTATATATATATATTCAGTGCCGGGCCAATCCCTCAGATTATAACGCCTAAAACTCATTTAAAATGTTGCTTTCCCAATTTGAGATTTTTTTTTTTTTTCGTTGTTATCACGAGAAACAAACCATTTTAATTCCCCTAGTTTTTTACTTAATGTTAGTTATTGTAAATTGACCCTACATAATATCTTTAGCATCAATTTAGTTAAAATGATAATAAAATTGATTACTTTTTAACATTAATAATAAAAAAATGATACCAAATATTGTACCATTAGTATCATTTCTAAAAGATTGATATAATTTATACTACTCTAACATCATTTATTAAAAGTGATGTTATTTAGAACATTTTATTTTTTATTTAGTATCAATTTTGTAAATGACACTAAATAAATGATACAAATAACTAGTTTTCTTGTAGTGCTTGATCAACTCATGCTCGGTTTTAAGCTGAAGCAAAGGAAGTATAGGATTTAAGCCACCTAAGATTTAGTTAACTAAAGGATCACATTTGTAATTATATTAGTAAGTAAAATGGTAAATTTACCGATCGTCAAAAAATACAAATTTAAACCTTAATTTTTTTTTTTTAGCTATGAACCTTAATTTAATCATCCTTTTTATGACCCAACATAATAACTTTATGGTTCATCTCCTTTTTGTTCCTCTTTTTTTTCCAAGCCCTAACTTTCTTAATTTATTTTAATTATTTTGTTTTATATCCTTACCAAAAAAAAAAAAATGGAACAATTTTTCAGTTTTTAATATCTAATAAATCTCATCCTTACCAAAAAAAAAAAAAATATCTAATAAATCTCATTGGGGAAAAAAACTGATGATATAGATGTTCAACTTTGATAATGGTTGGTTAATTAATTATAATTAGCATAATAAAATTGTATGAATAATATGATATATACAACATTCTTTAAGTCAACTTTGCGGAAGTCTATTGATTTCAACATATTATTTTGAAAAATATGTTTCTTTCTCCTTAAATTTGTATTCGTAGAGCTAAACAAAAATATAACAACGTAACTAATCAGAAATATATTTTGTATTGTAAATATTAAGCTGCAGATAGTTTGGCAAAAAAATTTACTGCCTTTGAATTGTAGCTTTCTGTCTTATTCTTTGATTCCACGATGTGTACGTATCTACCACCTTACAAGATGATTACATGGGACAAATTTTTAATGAAATTTTAGATGTCAAAAAAAAGATATATAGAGGTTTAATTTTATTTTATTTTTCTATATACTAGTTCGCAAACAAATAGAGTTCTATAATCAACTAATTTAATGAAACAACTTTAAGATCAGAAATTATTTTCCCATTGTAGAACATATAATTTCTTGTACCGAAATATCTTTCTCCAATACAAGAATGTTTTGAATACCAGTAGTCATCTTCGAACTACTAAAAATACACTTATCTCAAAACATGATGAAATAAAACACGTACTTCATTCAGATTTTGTAGGTGGTCACACTAATAAGATTTTGGAAGCTCTTTGCCAGCCAAAAATGATCTTATAAGAATAAGAGAAGCTTGTGGTTGATATAAAGGCACCTCGTGGCCTGCCCCTCTTACCGTCACGAAGGTAAGCCCTTCATACACTTCTGTTCGTCCTCCTACCTATTACCTCCGCAAAATGTTACCAGTTTTTACAATGTTTACATTAATATAAGCTTACACTATTTATATGTGTCTGCATTTGATGAAAATACCTGGTCTCCCGAGTACCAAGGGTACCAAGAAGTTTTCACTGTAAGATTAAGTTTGCTGAGGGAGAACCGAGTGGCGGTTACTGGCATCACCGAGTCTGTATCACCGCTGTGTCACCATATAATATAAAAATAAATGTGGTTCTGTGACTAAAAAGATTTTAATCTTTGAAACTTGATTCAACGTAGAGAGATTAGAGAACCTGAAGACCCATATCCTTAGACCAGCCGCCATAAGTTCTTTGTATATTGGCAACATTGAATCATCGGTGTCTCTCCAGTTCCAGTTATTAAAGACCAATTCACTGTAGTACTCAAGAACAAAAAATTTCTTTATTGCAAGTATGTACATTCAATAGTAAGAATGAGAAGTTATATTTCTTTTCATATTTGGTTTTTAATGGGGGAAATTTTCTAATTACTATTGAAAGTTTATTATATTTAGTAATAGCAAAAATACCTGCAAGCAGTCCATCTATATGGAATGGCAGTTCGGTTTGCGTGCATGGCTAGTTGTACCTCAGGACGGTTGTAATATATCTCGGCATAGTTCTCGATACAAGGGTCACACTCTTCTAAATTCCGCTCATGTCGAACTCTTGTGTACGTTTGCGTCATCTGTACACACCTAGGTGTGTAGATGCTGAACTGATCGATGTCACCAAAACCAAATGCTGATTTGCTAATAGCGTTATTACATTCATCTGACAATTTCTTCTTTGTAAAATTGCAATTTATGAGGATGGAATTGTAAGAAGCGTCAGAGATCATTGCGTGAGACCACCAATAAGTTATTTTTCCAAGTTTATCGGTGTTTTCGTCCATATCTGGATTACCTACCTTTAAAGAAAAAAAGCATAGGAGATTGGAAACCTTTTTCAAATAAATTTTGATAGACATCTTGTTATATAAATGTGGATGTGTTCAAATATAAACGTGGTACATTGACTAATTGTAACATACTAAATTGTGACATATATTACTTTCAGTTTAGATTGTCACACATGTATATACGGTATAATATAAGGTAATAATCTTCTAATTTTATTATTTTTATCGTAGAAAAGTAAGATATTTAAAGGAATAATATACAGAATTTCAATTTCATATAAATAGGAAAGCTAATAGGAAAAAATGAAAGTGAAGAATGTTTCACGCATAAGTTGAGTATGGTACCAAGTCAAAAACCACTTATATGATTAAGTGGTTGATAAAACTCTTTTTCAATTTTAGATTCCATTTCTGATGTAGCTATGGTCATTTTACCATACATATTGCTGCAAATCATATGAGTGCACAAAACAGATTTAAGTAAATCATTATTTGTATGGACTATATCGAAGGACTTGACAGAACTGACATTCTTACTAAAAATAAAACGTGTTACTTATTATTGCAAAGATGAATTTCAAGTTATATTTTGTAGAAAGGAAATTTTTAAACTCTAAATTTACCATGAATCCTTTGAGATTTAATATTGGCTTATTAAAAGCTTTGTTGTACTCATAAATCATTTTGGCAAGCTGGGGAACATAATGTCCTGTAAAATTGACATCAAATTAAAAAAAAATTAGTGAAAAGGTTTTGGTTATACCACTTAATTAATTTTAAAGTAAATACAATTACAAAAAAAAAACGAAAAATGAATTCCCTTATGAGTATAGGATGACATACCTGCATAGCTTTCACCAGTAATGTAGAATTCTCTGTATCGATACTGAGGAAATCTTGACATCCAATTAATAAGAAATTTTAGATTATCCTTAGCTGCGCAACATACAATGAATCAATTTTCTCAACAAATACAATCAATGATGCGAATTTATAAATAGTTTTATATAATTGTTTGATGTCTAGCTAGACAAACGTTTCTAATGGTTATGTAAATTATAAATTATGAATTATGTAATAATTAAACATTCAAAATTGATCATAATAACATATATTAATCAGAAAATGTAATCGACCTGTACGTTCGTCTTCGGATTCTATTAAATCGGAGCTTGTGTTAGTATATGAAAATCCAACTCCAGCAGGTGATTCCAGAAACAAAATGTTTGCCTCTGCTTTTTGCTCATTTATATAAGTTATACATAAGTAATATATATATATATATATATAGCACAAGTAATTTTGATTGTTTGGAGAAGTGAAAATGAAAAAAAAAATTATTGTTGGAGAAGTGCAACAAATGATGAACAAAATAAAAGTAATGAAAATTACTGATGCAACTTACGTACCTCGGTTCCACGAAAAGTGATTGAGATAGAGACCGGAACCAGTTTTGTTGATACGAAACGGTCCAATTTCTTCTGAAGCTCCATAAGCAATGGATGAGCACCCCGGTCCTGGATGCAGATTTCATTACATAATTATACACACAAATAATCATGCATAAGTTTCAAAAAAATAAAATAATAATAAATAAATAATCATGCATGTCCACCATATATTAATATTAGTAATCTTTTTCAGTTTAAAGTTCATTATTATTCGTTACAAATCCAATAATATAATTTTAGCGATATATATATATATATATATATAGTTCATTATCATTCGTTAAAATCCAATCTATTATAAATTTTAATGGGATATATATAGAGTATATATGGGAAGAGAGCAAAATTTATAAGGGAGGATCAAAAGTCCGTGATGTTTGTTTGTCTTTAGTTTTCTCTTTTATCTAATCTTTATCATTGGGAATATTGTCGTTTCATTCCCGACCCAATGAACTACAATCTACCAAAAACACAAAGACTTATTAGATAGATACCGTTAATCTCATTATAGATCTTTTGAGTGTTTTAAAATGCTAAATAGTGATACTTTGAGATTTTTATTTTCTATTAATATATGTGATACAACGACGTAAGAAATTTCTAGGTTGTATAAATTCTGATCAAGCAAATTTCAGCTAAGAGTTCAGTAGAAACATTATCTTTGTGCATGTTTCTATCGTGCTTTCTTACAGGGACCGGATCATAAAAAGATAGAAACTTTATATTGATGAGTGATCAGGGAATTGTGTAAGAATTGTGTATACACAATTATAATTATATCAATAAAACTTTAGCTTTTTTTTTTAGTGGTCCATAATCACGATCTTCGATTGAGTGACCTCACTTTTAGCTTCTGCATGCCAGCTTTTATTTAGTAAGTGGATTAATCAACTCATAAGTCATAATATAAAAGCAATAAGATTTTTTTTTTTTTTTTTTTATATAGTGAACACGACACTGAAATAATTATAGATGAGAAGATAACAAATACAGAATTAATAGTAGATTATTAATTTCACTATTTTCAGTTTTACTGTTTTATTATTAATAAGTAGATGGTATTTTTAAAATATAGTAAAACGTTATTCAGTTTATGTGTTAATCAAATAAATTAATGATTTTTTAATATTAATCATGTGTTTGGCAACATGGATAAAAAAAAAAAAACCATGTTTGGAAAAAAAAGAATAAACAGTACAGTAATTTACCAAATGTAATCTGAATGATTTTATTTTAAAGTAGTTAAAAATGTAATGACAAATTATGTAATAAATATATGCAAGAAGCAAAGGTTTATTTAGAAAAAGCGTTTGCCTCTAATGTATATCGTGCTGAAAGTTCTAAAATATTATGGAAGGTCGGACCTAAGAAGAGAAAGTTAAATAATTTTTTTGGGGGGCTTCTGTGTTTTTTTTTTTTTTAGATCAATTAGTTTTTTTGTCACGAAATATCTTTGTTAACCTTGTGGCCGAGAGATGGTAACTGCTTAGGCCTTGAAGGGTGGTCATATTTTTGCGGTTTTTATAGCAGATTTGAGAAAGAAAAAAATGTATGTTACTAATCATTTTTCATCACAAATCACACTTATTTTTACTATTTTCTACAAATCGTATTTGATCCGTATGCAATATATATTTTTATTATTTAAATTGTATCACAACCCAGTGTCACCATTTGAATTATCAAGTGCGTTATCTCAATGGTGATAATACATGTGGCATGTTTTCATGAAACATATGTAGTTTGCTAAAATTCGAACTTGAAATGAAATGGCAAATGGGTGGAGTTGGGTGGCTAGAGTCCCAAATCCAAAACTCGTGGAGATTATAGATGCAGGAGAAACACAAAAAGGTGCTGAGGAAGAAACATGTTTCATTTATGAGAGTCATAATGGGTTGTTGTTGGTGTTATCTTGTTGGACACTGACTTGTATGTATAATTAATAACTAAAGTAATCAATTAAGAATTTAAGGTTTATAATATGACACGAAACTCGTGCTACGTTTATATTGGTTTAAAAGGCAAAAAAGTAATTAATGTTGATCGATTTCACTTTATCAATTGACTATTGTTTTAACGATCAGGTACCTACAAATTGTACATGTAATTCTTTTAAGAAAGTGAAACAAAACATTATGTCATCATTATTAATTATTATGGTAAAAATATTTCAGAACATTATTCCTAGAGAGTAAGAAAAAACGATATATAGCAGTTTAACATGTCTCCGCCCCCTTAATTAGACCAAAAAAAAAAAAAGAACAATTACGCCCACGCAAACAAGTGAAAAGCTATTAGCTATATATATAAGATCCATCAAGTAAATGAAATTATATATGCATGTGACATATATAGATATATAGTAGTGTGGACATAAAAGAGTCTAACCTCCATTGAGCCAAAGAAGAAGTGGTTTGGTGTGAGGAGAAGTAGAAGATGACTCAGTGAGCCAGTAAAATAGTGATCGACCATGAGACTCGTTCACTGTCACATAACCCGAAAACTGTGAGAATCCTACTTTTGGTTGCCCAGGAAGAGCTCTGATCCTGTCCTCCTCTTGCTGTCTTGATGATGATGATGATGATGATGTCGATGAGAGAACTAGTAGAAGAAAGATGAAGTGGATCCGTGACATTTCCTTTTCTTTCGATCGCTCTTTCGTCAGTCTTTGCTTTTTCTTCAGTAGAGATTTTATGGTTAGGTCAAGGAATGGAGAAGGTTGTGGTGCTACTACCACTGTATTAAATATATAATATGTACATATTACATGTGCGTTAAAGACACAAAGTTGGATGTGTCAGTATTCAACTAAGCTTGTGGTCACGGTCAAACCATTTCCAGCTGAATGGTTGGTCATTAATTTTGGGCCAATCATTAGACTAGAAACTAATGCTTGACCACAAGTATTTACTTCGAAGCATTAAACCTTGTTGAAGCTCATAAGTATATACTTGGCCATTTCTAGCTTAATGCTTGGTTATTAATTAATTTTGGTCATGAAATTATATACTTAATCATGAATATATCTTATATCTATCACCCTAAATATATCTTATATATAAATATTTACAATTTAAGTAGAAATTACGTATATTACAAAATTACCACATTCCCAAAAAGTATTACAAGATACTTTATGCTTGAAAAAAAAAACTAAAAAATGCTTCATTAAAATAGAAAATTTGTAATATTTCAAACTAAGCTATATGATATAGATTCTGGTCTGATCATCAAATCCATGCGTTTATTTTCAACAAAAACTTTAGAGAAGTATTTTAAACCGATAAGATCTATCAATTCCGTATTTTCTCTTCCTCCAAATTATATGATGAAACCGTCTTTGGAATTGGTAATCCACTCCACACGCTCTAATGCGTATCACGTCGGAACAATAACACTATTTGTATGCCGTGCATACACGTTTATATCACAAGTTGCTTCATTTTTGTTATTTCTACTTAAATAAATATACACTAAACCAACAAGCTAGTTATAAATATCACTAAATTTGTCAACGCTAAATACTCTATATAAACACATGGAACTAGTTTTCAAAACTTCACTTGCTTTTTCTACAAATCCAAACATATAGCCAAAAAGCAAGCCAAAAGAAAACCAAAATGGCTTTCTCACGCCTCTCATTTGCTGCTTCTCTCGTTGTCTTCTCGTCTCTAATCCTATCCTCAGTTGCTTATTACGGCAATGAAGCCGACCCCGAGACCGGAAAATTGATTCCAGTCGCCGTTGAAGGAGTCATCATGTGCAAGGCCGGTGACAAATCTTACCCTATTGAAGGTAATATTAACTTCTTTTGTAACCAAGACGATTTGGTGTAAATAATGCATGGCAGGATATATATTAATAGAGTATAGATAATATATATAACACCTACAATGAGATTTCTATATATATATATATATACATAGAGAAATGCAAGATCGATAAACCATTATATGTATAATTAACTAGATGTTAACATTGATTGTTTTGTTTACGACAGGCGCAACTGCAAGAATCTCGTGTGTGAAGACAGACGAATATGGAAAAGAGATAGTTCCAATATCGATCATGAGCAGCAAAACTGACTCTAAGGGTTACTTCTTTGCCACGCTATTCCCTTCACAGCTTCGTGCAGGAAGAATGGTGACTAAGTGCAAAACTTTCCTTTACCAATCTCCAATCGCCGACTGCGATTTCCCCACCGATGTTAACAAAGGTGTGAGAGGACAGTCATTGAGCAAGTACCGTGTTCTTGAAGACAAGAGTTTCAAGCTTTACTGGGCTGGTCCTTTCTACTTCACCTCTGAGCCTACTTACTACTAATTCTATTATCTTTTTATGAACATGAAATTTAACATGTTCATGAGATCAATCCTTTCGTTTGTTTGATGTCGTTTAACGTTGTCTGAAAATGAGCTAAGACTTTGTTTTCTTTGTTTTTCGATTTAATTGCACATCGTCTGTATCGTATGTTGTCGGAATTTTATGGTTATTGTTCTAATCATCTAACTGCAAATGCTTACTTTATTGAACTTCCTAATTTTTTGGTCCATCTCAAACTATTCCGAAGTCATGTGCAACTTACTCAGGTAAATTTGGTGCATTCGAGTTCAGGGTGCAATAAAATCTAAATGATGACAATATTCACAAAGTTTGTCCGAAACCTGCACTCGTATAATCTGAAATACCATAAGAAGGTTCAGTCATGAACACAAATTCTAGATAATAAAACCGTTACTGTGAAATGCATTGTCTTTTTCATATGTGCAAGTAAAGTTTTTACAGGAGTATCTACATATTCAATGTATGCTTCATCTCACTCTCTATGGTCTTTATATATACAACGACCTTGATTTATTGAACATAACACATCTAAAAGAATTTGACTCGCTTTTATGGTTTCATAACAAAATGATATGTAGTTTTCCCAAGAATAATTATAAAAGCTCTCTACCTCTACCTGGAGCCTCTCTTCTCAAGTTTGCTTAGTGTAACATGACAAAACTTCAAGGCCAAGAACATGAGTCCTTCGGCTTTAACACTCAAGAACTTGAGCATTATCTGTTGATTTGGGCCAGCTACAACCACTGGACCATCCCAACACACCCAAGATTAGATCCACCTTTGCACAAACGCTAACCTGTGAGTTACACATCCATAGAGACACGGGTTTAGGGTTTTAGTGATCCAAAATTTATTTTTAAGTGTAGAAGCTTAAGACATATTACCAAACTTTCAATTTTTGCTTCTATTTGAAACAACATTACTGCTAATCCTCTTCCTCTGTCAATCTCGGCCTGCAAAAACCCATTAAGTTTTGTTAAATGAGTTGTTCGAAACCATAAAGGTTCAGAAGTTTTCTTTAAAAGTTAAAACACGCACCACACAAGAACATACTGCGATGCCTTCAGCTGCAAGGGCTGTTGTAACTTCCGCGATTATGCCTGCCAAAATATACGAAGCAGTTCTGGTTTGAATTTCCAATACAAGAAGTAGAGAGTGGTTTTGGATTCATGATCATTGGAGAAGATGACAAAAACATACCTTTGCGATCCATGGATACTACACATAACCACTCGATGGAGTGACCTTCAAGATGATGCCATGAGTCAATTTTACTGTCTCGCCAACTGTCTAAACCGGGCAACACTTCTTTATAAGCCGGGATGTTAGCAGGAAAAATCTTAGCAATTCCCTCTCCAGGTAGGAAAAACTCAGAATTTTCCAAGCTAGTGTTTCTGATGGCTTTGTTGTGTTTCCCATTCACCTTTGGAACCCAGACGCTTCCATTTTGCGAAACAGGTGTTGTATCTTCACTTTTCTCCTGTGATTGAAATTGCTTAACATTAGCGAGAATTTTCTCCCACCACTGTAGGCTCTTTCTTGAATCTTCGTTTAGATCTTCAATGTCACTGTCCGAGTCCGCCACAAAGTCATTCACTCGATCCTGGGTTATTTCAGCAGCACATTGTGCAGCTTGCTCTCTTAGGAACTGGAACATGTTGAAAAGCCTAAGTTAGTTACAGCCAGAAAATTAGCACAAAGTGAGCGAATAAAAATAAAATACCCTCATAATCTTGTGTCTTGCACTCCTTGTTTTGGCATGTTGCAACCACTGTTTATGTCTCTGGAAAGCAGATTTGCTTGAGAGAGCCTGTGATGTGATGATATTAATACAATATAAGAGTTCATGGAACCTAGTTATCAAGATAAACCTTTGTGCTTGACAAAGGCAATCAAAATTTCCTAAGCTTGACAAATAGAAAAGGAGAAATTGACAAACAAATGGAAGAGAGAAAAGGTACACACATTGTAGGTTAGTATCTCCACGACCTCGGCATTCTCAAGAACGTGTGTTGGAGAAACAAGATTACCATTGACCTGCAGTTTCAAGCAATAAAATATCCCTGAAGTCTGTATGTATTAAAATTAATAGAGAGAGAATTTAAAGATACCAAACAAAAAACTGAAGGCACAACAGGAATGGGGAAGGTACCTTTGCTGCTACCATCTTGTTTCCGATCTCTGTGTGAATCAGATAAGCATAATCAACAACGGTGGCCCCTTTAGGTAGGTTCTTTATCTGCAAATAGATGCCAACGCCTTTATGCGATACCGTGAAGTTTTAAGATTAATGGTTGGCTTCGAGATGAACTTAATCTTTACCTCTCCTTTAGGTGTGAATACAAACACACGACTACCTAAAAGATCCCTTGTAATGGTATCCACAAATTCTCTAGAGCTCATGTTACCGACAAACTCCTCCTGCCATTCTCTAATTGCATTTAGCCACCCAACCTGGAAAAGTAAACTGTCAAAACTAACATCATATTCAGAAAGCAAAAAAAACTAATAAGTCTCTATCTACTTCGAGAACATCTCTCAGTACATCTGCTAGTGAATACGTCAAGAAAATACCCTCAGTGCAAAATCTGCATTGTTGAGGCAACCCGTCTTCCCCCTCGAATTTCTACCTAAAGGAACAGAATTTCCAACTAATCCAGCAGAAAGAGCCCTGCCATTATAGTAAACTGCAATTCCCCTTTCAGCTATCAAGTCCATCTCCTCGGTTCTGATCTGCAGAGAGAAATGTAGTTTTAGAACCCAAACAAATCAGCCTTTTAGAAAACTTCAAATTCAATTGTACTTATCATTGGCTTCAACCTTTAAAAGACAAAACCAAGTTCAAATGTACTTATCATTGGCTTTTATCTAAGAACTGTGATGAAACAATATGATCTCAAATACCTGAACCTCCAGCCGGAACATACTCTCATACAAGAATGGAATTACAGTAGTATGGAGGCTCTGGTAGCCATTAGGCTTCGAGGTTGCAATGTAATCTTTCACCTGTAACGGAAGGCAAGACATATGCTTAGAAATAAAGAAGTGAGAATATATCTTCAGATAACAGAAGAACAGATATATACAGTTCGGGGAATAGGCTTCCAGATCTCATGAACTAGCCCAAGAACATGATAGCATATCTGCATTCACGACAAAATGAGAAAATATAAACAACACATCAAAACGAATTGGAACAAAAGACACCCACTTCCTTTCTATTGGGGTTTCACCTGTTGTGGACTGCACAAAGGCCCGACCCCCACAGAAGGTTTTGGCTTCACAACAATCCGTAACTGCTAAAATAAACAAATTTGGAGAGGGTGTTAACAGTTGCAGATGGAATTTCTGTTTTCAGAAATAAGAGTACAATACAAACCTGAGCAATCTGGTTGTAATCATTTATTGATCCTTTAGATTTGAGTGCAGCTTTGTATATGCTGCAGGTAAAAATCAGAGACTTCAGATGTTGAAGAAAAGAGTAGGTTGCAGAGAAAACGAACAATTTACTTAATGGATTCACCTGTAAGCTTCCTTGCAAACCGATCGAACATCAGTATTTACAGTCACAAGGTCCAGAAACTGATCATCTTCGATCTTTTTCACCAGAATTCTGTTTGCCTAAGATACATAGTAGGACTCTGTGAATGTAGATGAACTAAATAAACACCCAGATGAATTCGCATTTCGAAAGGTCAAAGGGGTGTAGATGACAATAATTTCCTTTTCATTTTCACTCAAGGTTTTAACACTTCAAATCTTAAGAGTCGATATGTTGAATTTACCTCAGAGAGTTCTTTTTCATGCTCTTTGTAGAGGTTAGCAATCCTGCTTGTGACTCTCTCATAATCCTCAGCACTTACATACATAAAACTCAGATTTTCCAGTTCAGACTGCAAGATAACAACCACCAAAAAACTGAGATAACTATGTTTCATATACGCAGTAAAATACATGTCAACAGATGTGAGTGGAAAACTATGGCCACCACATGGCACAATATTGTTATATGAAGAATGGCAAGCCAAAACAATATGAAGGTTATACCTTTATTGAATACATTCCAAGCAATTTTGCTAAAGGAGCAAAGACCTGCAAAGTTTCCCCTGCAATGCTGGACTGGACGAATTTCACAAAGTCATTAGTTATCACAAATGAAACATAGGGCTGAGAGCTGTATGGGTAACAAATCTCAACTCCAAGGAATCACCTGCTTATGAGGAGGCATGTGGCAGAGCGTTCGCATATTATGCAACCGGTCAGCTAGCTTGACAATAATGACGCGGACCTGGAATGAAACAGTTAGGATCTGATTGATGGATAATATAACCACACCAACTGAAACACAATCTAGAAGATCGAAACCTCGTCAGTCATAGCCAGAAACATTTGCCGCAAATCATCTGCTTTCACATCTTGTATTGATTCACTTTCTGTTTTACACTTCAGCTTTCCCAGTTTTGACACCTGACAGGGATTGTTTTTAATAAATAAATGACTTCATCTTAAAGGCAGCGCTTCTCTATAAAGGTTAAGAAGATACGAAATATTCCAGAAAACTCAAATTTGGCAGACCTTGGTTTCCCCTTCTACAATGTGACGCACAGTTGCACCAAATTCCTCCTCTATCTTTTCAAAAGTAATAAAATTTGTATCCTCGACTGTGTCGTGTAGTAATCCAGCAACAATAGACTCCCAATCCAATTCCTAAACAAGAGCCAAAGTAAGTTATCCTCATGTATTCCGTATTCACAATATATCATGCAACTCACAAGTTCCCCAAGGATACGAGCAACTTCAACTGGATGTATAATAAATGGTTCCCCACTACGTCTCTTTTGACCATGATGTGCCTCGAACGCTACCTACACAAACCTTTCTTACTGTATTAAGAAATGAATACCAAAAAACTGGAATATACTTTAATAATTAACACGTCAGAGGGGCAGTGACACAGAATACAGCTGAAAGAAGCCTTAGTTTAAAATACTAAATAACTTATATCATCATACCTTAAGGCCCTTTTGAACATACTCTAGTTCTTTACAAGATAAGTAAGATATCGATGGGAAAAGGTCCTGCAGAGATACCACCCATTAAAATAATAAGAGTGCAGTGCAAGAAAAGGGCTTAAAATGATGAGGGCAGGATCTAGCACCTCCCATAATGTTTCTACAGTGACATTGTCCGGTGCACCAGAAGATTCGGATGATAAGCAATACAGTTCCCATCTTTTATGACCAACACAAGATAATCTGGACCTCAAGATTTTTCCCACATTTACAAAGCGAGGAACCTCAGAAAAGCCTACTTCGTATTCATAACTCTGCCAAGCGCACTGCATTATTCAAATGAGTGGCCATAAGGAACCTCGAAATTAGATAGCAAATACTGCCACCATGGCACCAGGAACAAGGTGAATACATACAAAACAAAGGAGTAAAGGCAAAATTCTGGAGCCCAGAATATCTATTACAGCAAAGCAACATAATCTTAACATCCCTTTACATAAACAAAAGCAAGAAAGAATGCTCACAGATTTAGTTCTACTCTTTCTTCCATTTCTGCCACATAAGTAGAAAGAACAGACAGGTGGATGAGCAGTGGTAGCTAGAAACCCAGTTAAGGTTCTTGGGGCTTTCCACGCACAAGAGAGAGCATTGCAATCGCTTCTTGCATTCCCGTCTCCTTTCGTTAGATTACATATGTTCACACATTCCACAGACACTGCAATGTACCCACATAAGCAATCAATAAACCCATATAGGAATACATTAAAACATCGACTAGAAAAGGGCAAAAAAGAATGCATGGATTCAAAGAAATTACTTTTCGATAAAAACTAGTTTCCTTTAGCAGTAATAGAAAAGTGTAGTCCTCAGCAAGGAAGGTAGGATATGTTTAGTTGGCACATGGACTTTTTTACAATCCAACAGCTTAAAATCTAACTTTCCAACATTTACTCAACAAACCCAACAACACGAGAAACAAATAGAAAATATCACCCATGAAGATTCTTCATCCCTTGCAGATACACACAAAACACTAGGAATATCATAAAAAGCAAAACTAGTTTTCAAATTCAATGGTACAAAATCCTAAGCAAAAAAGCGCAACAACAAGCCTTAAAAAGATTCATTTTCTATCCATCTCTCTAAAACTGACTAGTAACCAAAAAAAATGCGCAAGACGCAATACACAATTGCTCGTGAAATTCAATTCAACAAATGAACAACAACAATCGTCAAAAAGCTTCCACTAAACTACGTCTTCGAGCAGGAAACAGACAAAAAGGCAAATTCAGAGAGAAAGAATAACGCACCGGACATGGAAGAAGCAGAAGTCATTGCTAATGAGGCAAAGCAATCGTACTGAATCGATCCACCATTTGATCAAACAAGAATTCAAATCTCCAGATTCCGAAATCACCAAAGAAATTGAGAGAAGTCGTTAGCAGAAGAGGCGAAAGGAATTCGAATAGCGAATAGTTGCGACGCACAGAGTGATGTGAAGAAGAAGAAGAAGAAGAAGAAGAAGAGGAGAGGAAGGAGAGACAGATATCAAGTTTCAGGTAGAGCCCTGGCCACACAAATACCGTCCGATTTATCAAACTCAATAACAAAGATATTTTTTTCCTTGTGGTAAATGTTATATGTATATATGAGTTCCCTTTGTCATGAGATACCAATTTTTTGTCAATAATTTGGGAATAAAGTCATCACAAATAAAAATTGGGAATAAAAATCTATGATCAATGACCTCTTTAGTCTTTGAAAACATGTTTTATATGCCTTAATTAAATATTTTAAAAGCTTAAAAAGAAAAACAAACATGAAAAAGTTAAACATAAAATCAGCTTTAGAAAGCTAAGTCAAACACTCAAACCATCAAAATATAAACTTAACAGTTTTACATATATTGACATGGTTTGTAAGATAATCTTTGTAAATTGGGAAAAAGATCAAATAATCATTGAACTAATGCATTTCGCCAAAACAAATACGAATTTTTACTAAGGCGAAATAATAACTAAATTGTCGTTGACTGAACCATTTTAGATACAAAATTAGTCAACATCGTTTAAGTGACGTTAATACTTCAGTAATCAAAATTCAAAACAATTAGTGAAGCTAAGTGAGGGTGTGGGGGTTTTTCCCAATTTAGTTGTGTTTTCTATTATCAAAACACCAGCATTTTAATTAATGAAGAAAATTAACGTCACTTAAACAGACATTTAAATTGGCTAATTTTGTATCTAAAATGGCTCAGTCAACGACAGTATAGTATTTATTTGACTTTCGTAAAACTTCGTATTTGTTTTGGCGAAAACATCAGTATTTTTTTAACTTTTGCCTTTGTAAATTTAATTTAGCCAAATTACTAAACTGCAACCACACATAATCTAATAAATATATATTTATAAAAAAATTTGTAAAAGAAATTATCAATTGTTTTCAAATTTTTCATTTTTGATTTATAAAAAATAGTTTTTATTTCTTTGTATCATTTAATTTTCAAATATCCAATCTTTAAAAATAAATAAGAGGAATTTTCAAACTACCACTTTTGTGGTACCATTTTTTATAACAATCACCACGAACTGTTATACCATAACTGCTAAAACTTGTTAGTTAAATTATCCCTGATTTATGTAAGAAAAATGAGGCTAAGAAAAACACTTTTAGATTCTTTCTCTGTCGTCAACCTCTCTGAGCTTTCCTAACTCTGTTCGGATTGGTCATCTTTAAAAAACCTCGAAGTTTGAAAACCTATCTTAGTCGCGATTGATACATCTTCCCTGAACAAAACTTAGAAAATGAGCTATAAAAGTTTATAAATTTACATGTTTTATAAGACGGCTTATATGTCCTTCTAAATCTACAGATTTTGGAAAGTCTTTCATCAAGAAGAATTAACCCGAGACCAAGACATGTACGTGGACGTGAATCAGTAGCAAACTTAATTTTTTAGTTCTTTGATACTGAGTACGTTTTCCTCTGTAACAAAACTTTAAGAATTACCAGGTAAGATTGTATAAATCTACATGTTTTATGAGACAGCTTATAAATTAACATAATTCTGCGTGTTTTAGAAAGTTTCTTATTAACAAGAATTAAATAAAAAGAAAGACGTGAACGTGAATCAAATAAATACAAATATATGATATAGATAATTACAAATAAAATATGTTTATATTTATCTTGCATTCATGGATGAGCCCATGCACACCAATAGTAAACATCGGTTTACAGTCATATTTTGTAGTTACAATATTTAGGCTTTTAATATTTATAAATATTAATGATAATAGATTTAACATGTAGATTCATGATGTTTATTAAAATAAGAGATTATTGAATTAAATTCATAAACTACGTCTAAAAAGGAAGGTAAGATAATATTGAGAGTTGAAAATGCATTCACGAGAAACATAATTGGTCGATGATTCCGGCTAAAAATGTTTCTTTCATGAGTCGTGACATATTGGAACTCATGCATCGATCAAATATCATTGATGACTCCAATTTTAGTTTGTTAAAAAATTTTTTTCAAAAAGTCAAGTTGATAAAATTATATACTAACAATAAATATCGAGTGACTCAACTACTTTGTGTATGGCAAACTAACTCATTAAATGACTAAATGAGTAGACTTGAAAATTTGGTTTTTTTATTTAAGACAAATAAAAAAAAAAGAATTAATACTTTGATAGAATTTGGTTTCCTATTAGATGGATGTTGTTTTTTGGACTGAGAAAACCTTTTTCTAATACTGTTTATGGCTTTTATACCAACTGACGCAGCGAAACTAAATAGATGCAAGGTTATTCGTTTAGTCTAAGAATCCTCAAATAAACCAAGTCCGGTGCTTATCAAAAGCTCTTTATAAAATATCGAATTTCAATCAACTGCATAATACTAGACTATTTATAGGAAAACCATAAAACCCTAAAAACTATTAAAAAACCACTAAAGATAATCTAACTAGAATAAGATAATAACATATGATGTAGATAAATAAAATAAATGGTAATTATGCGTTGCATCACTTTGCTTGCGCTCCATCATAACCAACAACACCTGACCGACCACTTAGCATAAGTTTGCCAGTGGTTTGTGTTGGTAGAGCGAGACCATCAATTTGTGGGTTGCCTTTCTATGAATCATACCTAGAAACTCATTTCATTCAAACCACGACGAAATAAACCAGACTTCTGAAACCCGGTTTGTTTCAATTTGAAAAGCGGTTTACCCGAACCGGGTTATTCTTATATCTTTTTTCTGAATCTATCACCGATCAGATTTGTCCAGTCGGAGAAGAGAAGAATGCACGGTCGTCCAAGGAAGGCCTCGAAGCCTGAAGAGGAGGCAGCCTCCGCTGCTAAAGCCCTTAAACTCCGGTCGCTCCAGTCTAGCTTCATGTCCAATCACCATCACAAAATGTACACTCTTCTCTTCCCCCTCTCTCTCTCTTTCTGCTTCCTCTCCTGCCTCATTGATCTTCTGGGATTGTTTCTAGTTACACCCAGGAAGCTATTGACTTAAGCACCAAGCTTCTTGAGATCAATCCCGAGGCTTACACTGCCTGGAACTATCGGAAGCTCGCCGTTGAGGATCAACTTTCTCGAATCGACTCTGATCCAGACTTGGTCAAGACCATTCTCGATGAAGAACTTAGAGTGGTCAGTTTAATGGATCTCGAATCAAGTTGTATACTTTCATTGATATAAGTGTTAGTTTGTGTTGATTATGGATTACTTCTTGATCCAGGTAGAAAGTGCTTTAAAGCAAAATTTCAAGTCTTATGGTGCTTGGCATCATCGAAAATGGGTTTTGAGTAAAGGGCATTCTTCAGTAGCCAATGAATTGAAACTTTTGGATAAGTTCCAGAAGTTGGATTCTAGGAACTTTCATGCTTGGAACTATCGCAGGTGATGAATCAGGGAATATATGTGCTGCGTATGTCAAAATAGCTTTGTGTATTCATGTCTTGTTTCTTAGCAGGTTTGTTGTGGAGCTAACCAAGAGGTCGGAAAAGGATGAGTTGCAGTATACAGAGGATATGATCTATAATGATTTCAGCAACTATTCTGCATGGCATAATCGTAGGTATGTATATCTTCAGTTCAAAAATATTTTAGAGAAACTGAGGCATTTGTGGACTAGCTTGATGGTCAAATGACTCAAATCAAAGTAATTATCTGAACAAAAATAGAGTTCATCCACAGCGGGGTACATTTTGTTCATGAACTATATGAAGTTTCCTTTGACTGAACTTTCATTTGGATTACATGTCTTTTTTATTGTTTGGTTGATAGGAACACCACTATTTATAGGATATTAGCAAAACTAAGGTTTTGTTGCACTATGTCTTCTCGATCCAGTACATGTCTGATGAGTGGCTCTGTTAGCTAAATATATGATTGTTTTATCCTTTTTTTTTTTGAAATTCTGCAGTGTACTTCTTTCAAGTTTACTTCGCAAACAGGCTGATGGGTTTATGCCAAATAAAAATATTCCTGACGAATATGAATTCGTACATAATGCTATTTTTACGGACCCAGATGACCAAAGTGGCTGGTTTTATCATCTTTGGCTTCTTGATCAAACTGTTAATGCGGAGACTCCTCTTCTCACTTCCTCGTGCCCTTCAGATGGTGCGGTTATCATTCTATCTGGAGCTGGGTGCTTGAAAGGCTCTTATTCTAAGCCCATTAACTTTTGTTCTGAGTCTGGTTATTTTCCACTGATTCTTTACTTTGACCAAGCTGTCAGTGGAGTAAGCTCGTCTACTGTTACAATTGCTTCTGATCTAAAAGGAAATGACGACCTTGTCTGGGAACCAGTTACGGATAAAAAATCTCAAGTGTCTTATGTATGGGTTGCTCATCTGATATATAATAGTACAGAACCTAGCGAAAGCAAGGAATACAAAGTGAAGGTCAGACTTGGGAGCTCTCCAGGAATTGTTTCTTCCAGAGGATGTAACTTCAGCACTCCTTATGAGTTTGTCTTTACAGCACATGTTCATGACACTGTCGAAGAGTCACAAGAAGGCATTGTTTCATGGACGGATGGTTTTGATAATTGGGATGCACAATCGAACAATTTGATCTCTCGTGTCACCTTGGATCAGTTGAACGCTGAAATGGGTATTCAGTGGCGTAAGAAAACTATCAAGGAAGAGATTGCTTGTTTTCGGGATTTGTCGGCTGACAGGTATATCCTATAATACATTCTAGCTTTGATGGAAAAGAGAAATTGTAGTCTTGAGCTTTGTGTTTTTGTTTCCTTCTTAGCAAAATTGGAAAGCTCACTCTTGCAAGGCTTTTGATGGCATCTGAAACTATTGTCTCGGATGATGCTGTTACCGGGGACCAATATAGAGAAATTCTCCAGCTGTATAATGATCTGATTGCTTTAGATTCTTCCCACAACCAGTACTACAAGGATGAGCTCAGTGTAGCTTTTCTCCGCCAGGTACTTAGTTCTCCTTCTACCTCTGAATCTCAAGTTGAGCTTCTGCATTTTTATTCACCGTTCTCGTGGACAGAATAAGTTGATTGAGTTTGGATATTTGTAAATTCTGTTTCATCATGCCTATTACTCATCAGGAGAATGTTCTTGCAGGTGGCTTCAAGCACCGAATCCCTGTCAAGACACCTCCTTCGATACAGAAATATGAACAATCTTATATGTTTACGGCTAAATAAGTTATCATTATCTCGGATAGCCAGTGTCGAGAAGTTGCTGTTTGTCCAAATGTTAGATCTCAGCCACAATGAATTTCATTCAACTGAAGGTAAATTTGCTGAAGATTTCCTGTTTTGTCATGTGTTATGTCTTCAACATCAGTTTAAAATAGTGTGTATTATCATTTGGGTTGCAGGATTGGAGGCAATGCAACTCCTCTGTTGCCTAAATCTGAGTCACAACAAAATCAGGAATTTTTCAGCGCTGGACTCTCTAAGGCATGTGAAGCAGCTGAGAGTGTTGAATGTTTCACACAACCACATCGGCAAGCACTCAGTGGACACAACGAGGTACCTTTGTTCTTCACCGCTCTCTAATTCGGAGTGGACTCAGGGTGAAAGTGGAAAAGAAAGGCCTAGTTTGGCCACTAAATACTGGGACGCATATCTTGTGCTAAGAGATTTGAATCTGAAACAATTAGATATAGCAGGCAACGAAATAGCAGGGGAAGAGTTCAGCTCCTTTGTACGCCAGGTTGCGCCAAAGCTTGTTTGGCTCGATGGCCAGAAACTTGGGAGTTAGATCATAGCCCAATCTTTTAACATTATTCATAGATCATCAAAACTTCCAAAGCAATTTGGATTATCGATAGACGTTTGTTGTGATATGTTTCTGTTCAACAGTCCTGTATAATGACTCTGCCCTTGGATTTATAATTGGTTAAACAACTTATAACATAAAAACAATTAATTAATTTAGGATCATTATAGATAACAAAAACACGAATTTTAAAAGGTATGTACTATATACTCCACAATGTATATATATGGTCATCCAAAATTCCCCAAAAAAACAAGTATTTCAAATATCATTTTAGTTACCCCATAAATCTTTGTTTAAAAAATTACAACAAGTATACAAGAGAGTTAAATTTATGGAGTTAAAATAGTATTGATGAGAAGAGCATCCTTGCAAAGCTTCAAGAAGTTTGTGTTCCTACGAGCAAGCTCAGCATCATTACCAGCACGCTCGCTCAATGCATCTTCACACGCTTCACCATCACTAATCGCGGTGTTAAGCCAAATATCAACATCGATGTAGGAGTTTGCGAGCAAAGCTGCTAGAGAATCATCTAGCTGCGCAACAGCGTCCAAGTAGTTCTTGGAACAATCATCGAGCGTGTCTTCTAGAGCCGGCTCGAGGTTCTTCTGCTTTAGCTTGGCTTTGATGTAGAATGATGTGTCCGAAGCATTGTTAGACGCGATACTTAGCGCGATAACGCCGAGTTTAGGTGCGGTTGCGGTCTCTGCCTCGGGACGTGACGTTAGGCTGGAAACGCAAAACGTTTTGTCTTCGGATTTTTCGCAGAGTTTCTCTACTAAGGCTTTGCCTTTCTCGGTGAATGTTGGTGGTGGAGCTTTACCGGCAATGACCACCGTGACGGAGACGGAGAGGAAAATGAGAAAGATTCTTCCGGCCATTTTCATATTTTTTGGGGGTCTCTTTCTTTTTTTTTTCTCTCTTCTCGTAATTACAAAGAAGAAATCTAAATGGAATTTGGTTATTTAAAGAGGTTAAAAATAAGGTATTTTTGGGTCATTCTATTTTTAAGTTTTCTTTGTGTGTGTTTGGTTTCCTTGTAAATCTATTTTTAGGTTATTTATGTTTTTTGCCATGTTTGTCTTTTGTTTTGGGTTCCGAGAGAGATCTGTGTTACGCGAGAAAGAAGGTCAAAAACGCATTTGTAATAACTTTGGATTATTGAATTTCAAAAAGAAAAATAGTTGTTCCAAAAGCAGTTTGATGCATTATTCAGTTGAATAGATGGTAGAATTAAGTTGATGCATTTTTCATTGAAAAGGTTGTAAAATTAATTTCATACATTTTTTGAAAAGATAAGTTTGGTTTGTTTGGTCTAAGGGTAACCATTCTATTTGTAGTAGGTAACTCTAATGTAAAAACACTATGAGATAATTAAAAGGTTAAGTGCCCGATTGGTTGGACTGTAGCTGTAGCTTAGCAGCTGTAAAATTTTGTCTGTAGATGTGTTTACTGTAGCTGTAGATTAGTAACTGTGTAAATTTTGCTGTAAAATTTTGTCTGTAAATTTATTTGCTGTAACTGTAGATTAGCTGTTGTAAAATTTCGTCTGTAGGATTTTTTGTATTTATTTTTATCAAAAAAATATTCATAACAAAATAAATTATATTTA
>OVAF01000624.1:0-35332 GCA_900406245.1 Odontarrhena argentea | reverse complement strand
GCCGCCGGCCACCGGTTCCAAAACGGGATCTGGGTTTGTTGTCGGCCGGGAGAGTTTAGTACACAACACCTTTTTATGCAACTAACGGTCCCGATTAATTGATAGTCGTTAAGTCATGATATCTCGACATTGTACACAAATATTCTATTTTACCTATTAAAGCTTTTGGAAGATGACTGTCAAAAGTACAAAGAAAAAGAGAAATGCTAGTTTGTTCATACATTATCAGGCCAGAACTCTCTAAAAAAGGCTCGATCAAATTCCTTTTCTTGTAAATGTTTTTCATGCTCAATCAGCTTCCGCATTTTCTTAGATTGTTTCTTGGTTATCTTTGGGGCTTCTTCGTCCTTTTCGCTGTCTCCAGAAGTTGTAGCCTAATGCTTTGAAGCTTTTCTTTTAATGGGGTTTCCAGCTCCTACTCCTCGTTTGTTATATTTTGGCTCTGCTTGTACAGGTACCAATATACCCTGCTCAGCAATTCCAAGACCAGTTCCTTCTTTCCAGCCATGCTTCTTTAGGAGCTGAAACCCAATGTTGGAAGATTTGATGGCAGTACATGAACTGCTTGATCCAGAAGACTCCCCCGCAGCATTCAATACCTGGATTCAGAAACTCCACTATCATAAACCATGCCTCAGATCACTAATAGACTGAAAAAACGGAAGATGGGCAAAATTCAACAAGTTCAACATTACTTACCTTTTCACTGCTTTGAGACATTGCACTCTGAGACTCTCCTTTTTTCGTCCTCCTATGTATCTTTATTTTTTCTGCTCCCAGTCCAAGTTTGTTATGTTTCACCGGCGTTTCTACAGGCACCAGTATCCCCTACTCACAAGTAAAGAAAATTTTCAGAGAAATGGTACATAATGAACATGTGCACTACATAACAGCGGTAAAAAATGACTAGCAAAACGGCAAATTACAAACACAAGAACTACTGCAAGTTTACAACTCGACTATGGTACGGCTCACAAACTATCTTCTTCTAAACAGCTTAAAACACACACAAACATATGGAAACAACATTCCAAGAGCACAAGCATATAACCAACCATACCTACAATAGCATACCTGACAAAAAAATGTCCCTACTGGAAAGTGAAAAGCATTACACCAGCAGACACAGATAGATCAAAAGAAGAAGAAAACTTAAACCATTAAGCACATCAGTAGCAGAACCAAAGAGCTCACCTGTTTGCCAAATCCAAGACCAGTACCTTCCTTCCAACCTTGCTTCTTCAAGAGCTGCAATAACCCAATTGCACCATTACCCTAAGGCTCAATTATACCGCTAAGAAACAAAATACAAAGGAAAAAACTAGATGAAACATAATAGCCCCAAAACAAAAAGTAAACAGAAGCACCTAAAAAAGAACTTTACCTGAAACCCAATATTAGCAGAGTCAATGGCAACCCATGAACTTGTTGAATCCGTGAAATCTCCCATACCAAATCCAAAACCTAATTACCATGAATCAATCATCAGAAATCTTCAAAGTTAGCGTTAAAAATCATTAGCTTCACCTACTTAGCCAAATTCACAATCTACTTATGCTAATTCTGCTCTGAACATAACTTCTAACTCGAATTTAACAGATCGAAATTCAAAAAACCATGAGCCTGAATGGAGATTATAGATAAACAGAACTCACCGAAAGACACTTCAAACCCAAACGAATAAACCGTAGAATCACCAAGACGAGCTGATCAGAGAACGATTCTTTGTTCTATGTCGAACCACCGCCTCGCCGGCCTGAGGCTATTGATCGTCGTCTATTAAATATGAATCGCCGTTTTGATAAATTAATGGATATTGCAAAACGACGCCTACATGTATCAAAGCTACAAATTATTATACCCAATTTGTTCATGAATTGGATCTGAATATTTGGGCTTAGCCCAACAAAGGCCCATAAAAGTTAGGGAAAAGTTAACGTCGATACGACGCGGAGTAATCAGAACCATCCAGTTAATCTCGAGCTCGTCGGTCTCAGGTGAAGTACGATTATAACTCCATAGCTTCACCTTTTTCCTCCACTTCTCGCTTTAGGAACAAAGACCACTCTTCTCAGAAATTTCGTCTCCATGGTAAGCAATCAACTTTTCTCAGTACTCAATTTGACGATGATCTTCGCTCTCATTTCTAGGTTAGGCGTAGTTTTTGTTGTCTCGATCGAAAGTCTTAGGGTTTTCGGATTTCCAAATGTAGCCCAATAATTGCGAAATGCGACATCTTCTTTCATTTAGATCTAGTGTGTTGTGATTGATTTGATCTGAGATTGATTTTTTGCTTTTGAATTCAGATTTTGTGATTTATTGTTTGCTACTGTGTTTGATAGGCACCCGTGAGGGGAATTCTTGGCTTGCAGAGAGCAGTATCGGTATGGAAGGGAGGTAACAGATCAGCTCCGGCTTTGAGGTCATTCAACACCCAAGCTGCATCTACTTCTACCACTCCACAGCCACCTCCACCTCCTCCGCCTCCGGAAAAGACCCATTTTGGTGGTCTCAAGGATGAAGATCGGATTTTTACCAATCTTTATGGTTTACATGACCCCTTTCTGAAAGGGGCGATGAAGAGAGGTGATTGGCATAGGACCAAAGATTTGGTAATCAAGGGGACTGATTGGATCGTTAATGAGATGAAGAAGTCTGGTCTTCGTGGACGTGGTGGTGCTGGTTTCCCTTCAGGGCTTAAGTGGTCCTTTATGCCTAAAGTGTCTGATGGACGTCCTTCTTATTTGGTTGTTAATGCTGATGAGAGTGAGCCTGGTACTTGTAAAGATAGGGAGATCATGCGTCATGACCCTCACAAGTTGTTGGAAGGGTGTTTGATTGCTGGTGTTGGAATGAGGGCTAGTGCAGCGTATATTTACATCAGGGGTGAGTATGTGAATGAACGTTTGAATTTAGAGAAGGCTAGAAAAGAAGCTTATGCAGCTGGTCTCTTAGGGAAGAATGCATGTGGTTCAGGTTATGATTTCGATGTTTACATTCACTTTGGTGCGGGTGCTTACATTTGTGGTGAAGAGACTGCACTCCTTGAAAGCCTTGAAGGGAAGCAAGGAAAGCCTAGGTTGAAGCCTCCGTTCCCTGCTAATGCTGGTTTATATGGTTGTCCCACAACTGTTACCAATGTGGAAACAGTGGCTGTTTCTCCTACCATTCTAAGGCGTGGACCTGAGTGGTTTTCGAGTTTCGGAAGGAAGAATAACTCTGGGACGAAGCTGTTTTGCATATCAGGCCATGTGAACAAGCCGTGCACTGTCGAAGAGGAGATGAGTATTCCTCTTAAGGAACTGATTGAGAGGCACTGTGGAGGTGTTAGAGGTGGATGGGACAATCTACTTGCTATCATCCCTGGAGGTTCTTCTGTCCCTTTGATTCCTAAGAACATATGCGAGGATGTGTTGATGGATTTTGATGCGCTCAAGGCTGTCCAATCAGGGTTAGGAACTGCAGCAGTCATTGTGATGGATAAATCAACCGACGTTGTGGATGCAATTGCTAGGCTCTCTTACTTCTACAAGCATGAGAGCTGTGGTCAGTGCACTCCTTGCAGAGAGGGAACAGGTTGGCTCTGGATGATCATGGAGAGAATGAAGGTCGGCAATGCAAAGCTGGAAGAGATTGATATGCTTCATGAGGTAACTAAACAGATCGAAGGACACACAATCTGTGCATTGGGTGATGCAGCTGCATGGCCCGTCCAAGGTTTGATTAGACACTTTAGGCCAGAGCTGGAGAGAAGGATCAGGGAACGCGCTGAAAGGGAGTTGCTACAGGCTGCTGCTTAAAACCCTTGTTAACCACAGGTTTGCATCTCAGTCCTTGCTGATTCATCGTCTTTTGCAAACTTAGAAGCTAGTTCTATTATTTAATGCAGGCGAAGGTGATTGTTTCTGTAGGAAAGTAGACTGTTTTATGTTAGTATTTGTTTCCATTTTTGTTCTAAGCCCTGCCCTATAGATTCTTAAGTGCACACTAGTCCTATACCTTTCTGCCTTATTTGTTTTCCTTGCAGAACTGATTTATGTGTGTTTTGGCAGTGAATTTGCAATTATTCTCCATGGAAATAAAATTCTGAAAGCACACTTAGAGGGTTTTGTGAGATGCAAAGCTACTTCAGAAGGAGAAGAAGGTAATGTATTTGTTTAAATGGTTAATGTTAAGACTTGTATCAGAAAGAGCTCTCTATTTGCTCTTTTACATTTAATCTACTTTCTTAATTGTTTGCTTGTTTTCTTATGACTATGAGAGCACATTTTGGGAACAACCAAACAAACCCTTTTCATGTTTGAAATAAAGGATGCTCTTTTTGAATTTTTAAATAGCTTAAATTGCTACTTTCCATCAATCAAAGTGGTTCTTTTGGCTCTTTGTGGAAAATATCTAGTTGGGTATAAACTATAAATAGTCCAAAACGATTTAGCCAAAATTCATCTCCCAAAATCAAGACTTGGTAGACTAGACATCTTTGTAGAGAAGCTTGCTAAATTTGCAAGAATCGAAACCTATGTTAAGTGGCAAGAAAGCTCTGTTGTTGCTAGAATCCGATGAATCAACAGTAACTTATGTTCTGGTCAAACAAGTCTATGGTATCTATTAACCACAAGTGTAAAGTTACTTTGATTTCACCTAGTTAGGGAAATTCCTAGTACAAAACGGGTAAGCGTTTTGGGATTTTTTATCTCAATGAAATAAAAAGAAAAGAAAAGGGGAAAAGATAAAGGAGGGCCTGTGAAGTGATGGGACATGTTAGAGAAGGGGACCGGCCTGATTATGGTGGGATAGTTATGGATAAGATGTCACCATCTTCCCTAACTTCTTTGTCCACCTCCCTCCCTCCCTCTTTTCATTTTTTTATTTTTCACTTTCTTTCTCTTTCAGTAATATTTACAAAATCTAGAATTTACAACAACAACAAATCTTTTCGGATGTTGTTGTTATTATGCTGACATTATTATCAACATGAACAAAGACAACTTTCTACTGTTGTTGAGAATTTTGTGAAAGTGTAAGAGAAAAGTGCAGACTCTTTTTTGGTAAACAAATGATTTTTTTAGTTATACACAACTAGTGTTTTCTTATCTACTGTTAATTTATCCTAGAATTTGAAAACAAAGAACAAAAACTAGCTTTATAAGCTAAACATTTTCTAAAAAGCTAATGTTCTGTGATACAAGCTAATATGACCCAAGTTTCTTTCTTAAACCATCATGTCATCATACAAATCTAACTTAATTATGAAAATAGATTCAAATTCATCCCTGCTATTCATCTCTCAAGTTGACTCGTTTACAAAATCTATAGGAGCATTGAAGGTGGATTATCTACTCTTCAAGTCAATCGTTAGTTTCTCCAAATTACATCTTTATAATTTACTATTCAAAATGTCTTATGTCGATACTATTTTTATATATATATATATATATATATATATATTCCCATTCTTCTTCTGCATAAAATATTAATCAAAGCATTAAAAACAATTGTATTCTCTTATATATAAGTACACAACTAAACATCACAACAATTGATCCATAATAGTTACAATTTGTTACATTATGATTGAAAAACAATACAAAACATGAAGGTCCAAATAATATTATTATTCATCAATGATTGCCTAAGACCCCAAATGTCATCCAAATGTAATTCTCTGCACATGCTAAAGCATTATGAGATTGAAAAGAAATATACCAAATATGTAAATCACAATTTAAGTAAACTTACATAATAAAAAATATATCTAGATAATCTGGTCAAAGAAAAAGTATATATATATTTGGTATATACTCACAAATATTATTTACCAAAATTAAAGAGAGAAAAAGATAAACATCAATTTAACTTGGGATATATTTACAAATATTATTTACCAAAAACAAAATGAGAGAAAAAGATAAACAGCAATTTAACTTTGGTATATATTTACAAATATTATTTACCAAAACAAAAAAAAAAAATAGCAGAAATTGAGCTGTGAAAACTGTTGTTATCAATGTGTAGGCGCTTATTTGTTATTCACTGTTTCTCCTTTTTTTTGTTTGAACTTCCCCTTTAACAATGGCGTTCTGATTGACCTCTCTCTCTCTCACTCCTCTGGGTTTTATTTTCCTCATTTCTCTCTCTCTTTCCTTCAAGATTTCGCAATCCCTAGAAAACCCATTAAACCCCTCCAAAGATTCCATCTTTTTTTCTCACCAGTCCTCGTTTCAGTCTCCATCTTTGCTTCCCTTTGCGTGTCTTTGTTCTTCAGTAGAGTACGGTGAAGATTTCTACAAGGGTTTATTTGCTTACCCTTATTTGTAGGGGAATTTGATTTTAGATTCCTCCGAGATTCTCTCTTGATTGGGATTATTCAGGGCGGTTTCTTGATTCCAAGTCTTTAGATTCAGTGATTGTTTGGAAGATCTGAGTTTCTCGAATTTGTGTCTCTGATTGAGTTTCTAGTTATTGGAACTCGAAAGACACGAGCTTTGGAGAATCTTTTGGTTGATACCGGAGGTTTTGGAGAGGGATTATGGTAGATTATAGCGAATCTGAGGTGGGTAAAATGACTCCCGAGGAAGTTAGTGATGGTTCTGTGTGGAGTAGGGAGGAAGATTTTGCGTTTGAGAGAGCTCTTGCGAATTTTAGTGATGAATCTGACGAGGACCGATGGGAGAAGATTGCTGCGAAAGTTCCAGGGAAAAGTGTCGAGCAGATTAAAGAACATTTCGAGGTTTTAGTTGAAGATGTTAATAGGATTGAGTCAGGATCTGTTCCTCTTCCTGATTATGCTTCTTCTGAAGGATCCAACGGTCATGCTGGTGATGAAGGAGGAAGCAGTAAGAAAGGACATAGTCATGCCGGTGAGTCTAACCAAGGAGGTAAATCAAAGGCCGAGCAAGAACGACGAAAGGGTATTGCGTGGACTGAGGATGAGCACAGGTTAGCTTTGTTTATTTATGCTGCTAATCACTTTGTGCTTCTTCTCATCCCTTTATTTCGATAATCTTGGATAATTTTGTGAACCTTTGAGAAGGTAGATTAGATATTGTGCTTGCAAGCAAGAACTTAAGTCGTCCCCTAATTGAATCTGGTTTTAGGTAGATTGACCCGAGGTAACTCTAGAGGATTCTTTGAACAATAACTACCAATTAACTAAACATGCTGATGATTTTATTGAAATCATAACTTGGCATGGGACAGAGTTTAGTTTCCTGTACTTACATCCAACATGTTAGGGATGATGAGGAGATGCTATCTAACTCCCGGGACCATTTCGACTGTCTTTTCCCCCACTTGCTGAAGCTAGATGCTGTTTATCATACTGAAACCTTGAGAAAAGGATGGGTAGTCTGATTACCTCTGTTATTGGAGAACCCCACTTTCCTTTAGAAAGGGACAAAAATATCTTGCTTTACAGTTCACTCTTCATTTTACTCTCTTGAAGGTGCAAGTGGTTTGGGATATTAAAATGGTAGATAAGCGTAGAATCAGAATTGAGTATTTATCTGTAAGATAAATGGTATGAAATTAGTTAATGGAATGGCTTTTTGACTTCCAAAACGATGGGAAATTGATGAAACAGTGAAGTGTATCTTTCCTTTTTGCATGTTTTGCTGCTAGAGTTACAATTTCCTAATTTGTGTGACTCAAGCTTATGTTTATGCCATTACCTTGATCCAGTCCCCTGTTATCTTTAATCTATTTGATGGTTACATGTGGTTTTTGGAGAAGTTAAGTTTTGGCATTGATATTCTCGTAGTGAGATTAGGAAAAGCACATGTTGGAGAAGAAATCACGAGTTTCTTATTCAAACTCTCTAATTCCTATGCCTAGAAGTGTGTTCAGTGCTTATAGGTAATTTATTTTTTTGAAGAGCTTGAAAAGCAACTAAGAAGTAGGATCTTGTATGCTTTTGTGGCAGTCTAAAAAATATGCAGATTAGCTGTCCATGGGAGGTGCCAGACAAAACTGTTTCTTTGCTATCTGTTAGTGGTTCTAGACTTGTTCTGCTTGGCAGGGTTTTGCGTACAGTATTTGCATGTTAAATAGTATGGGCTGGAAGATTCTTCCCTTTCGGTTATGCATTGATTCTGATGAACTATTGTCTTCGTCATTTCTGCGTTACAGGTTATTTCTTCTTGGTTTGGATAAGTACGGGAAAGGTGACTGGCGTAGCATTTCGCGTAACTTTGTGGTAACAAGAACACCGACCCAAGTCGCTAGCCATGCTCAGAAGTATTTCATTCGTCTAAACTCGATGAACAAAGACAGAAGACGATCAAGTATTCACGACATCACTAGTGTTGGCAACGCAGATGTCTCAACACAACAGGGACCAATCACTGGTCAGAATAACAACAACAACAACACTGGATCTGCTGCTGCTGCTGTTGCTGTAGGCGGTGCAGGAGGGGGAAACAAATCAGCCAAGCAAGCCACCTCCCAACCAGCACCGGGGCCTCCTATGTATGGAACACCCACTATAGGTCAACCGGTAGGTGGACCACTGGTCTCAGCAGTTGGAACACCAGTGAACCTCCCAGCTCCACCTCACATGGCTTATGGAGTACATACTGCTCCAGTTCCTGGCTCAGTGGTTTCTGGTGCACCAATGACCATGGGTCAAATGCCTTACACCATGCCGCGTGCACCAACAACTCATAGGTAACCCAAAAGCACCAGTGTTGTGGTAGTGCTCTTCGTTTTAGGTGTAAGAAAGATGTGTAAAGGTTTAGTGAATATTCAAGCTTGTTCCTTGAGTGAGATTTTCATTACTTAGTTTGTGGGGAATTTTATGAGGATCCAATAAGATATTTAGATCATATGATTAGTTTCAGACATGAAAAGGAAAAAAAAAAACAACATTTTTCCGTTTGTATTTGAACACAATAAAGTTTGAGATTTAAAACAAGATAGGCAAAAGCAAAATCTTTATATGGTTTTTACCTCTGCCTCAGGTGAAATATGTTCTGTAGTATTTGGATACGCACACATTAGTGGTGTTTCAGTTTTAATTCAACAAAGTATTGTTTATAAACCGGGACAAATTTTATTTTTGGAATGGGAAGACTGAAGACACCAAATTACATAGTTTCAATAGTAAAAAAAAAATTCTTTACTCCAATATGCATAGCTGTTCATGATGGAGTATAGATTCAAAGTAACTCTTGTCTGGTTTTATTTTCTTAGTAATTTGATTAAGAACCTGATAGATCTGATCAGATCTTGGGTGTGATTTATCTTCTACAGTAAAGTAATGAACTTCAACTCCTACTTCCACAAAATAGCTATATCCCGCAGCTTTTGTCAGTCTTTCCTTGTTCATCATCTTCCTCATTCTCATAACTCCATCATACTTCTTATTCGCGGCGTAGATATTCGACATGATCACATAGTTACCAGAATTCGTAGGTTCAAGCTTGAACAGGGCCTCGCTTGCTATCTCTGCTATCTCAACATTTCCATGGAAACTGGAAGCACCCAAAAGGGTTCCCCATACAGCAGCATCTGGCTTCATCGGCATTGTATTGATAAGATCATAGGCTTCTTGAAGCTTCCCGACTCGCCCCAAGAGATCGATCATGCAATTGTAATGCTCTAATTTCGGAGAAATCTTGTAAACTTCCTCCATTGACTTGAACAATTCCTTGCCTTTCAGCACCATCCCACTATGCACACAAGCTAGTAGCAACCCAACAAAAGTCACTGCATCAGGTTTTTCTCCTTCTTGCTAGATACCAAACGAAAAATCGTAGTGTTAAAAATCCAAAGAAAAATACAAAGGAAGCAATATGCTTGAACTAAAAAAACAAAAAGAATGCTCACCAACATTTGATCATAAAGCTCAAGAGCTTCATTATGAAGCCCATGAGTGGCTAAGCCACTGATCATAGTGTTCCAGGAGCACAAATTTCTCTGGTTTCCAATTTCATCAAATATCCGTTTCGCAACATCAACCATCCCACCTTTTGAGTACATCTCTATAGTAGCATTACTCACGTAGATATTATCAAAAAATCCATTCTCTCTAGCATACCCTTCTAATCTCTGGCCAATCTCCACATCCCCAAGATTAGCACAAGCAGGGAGAACACTAGCTACAGTGATATGATTCGGTTTCACAGATTTATCCTTCTCCATACACAAAAACATCGACAAAGCTTTCGAGTAATTCCCATTTTGGGCAAACCCAGAAATAACAGTAGTCCACGAGATTACATTCTTACAAGGCATCAACTCAAACAACTCCACTGCACTCTTCATATCACCCTGTCTTTTATAACCTGTAATCATCGCATTCCACACCGGTACATCTCTGTTAGACATTTCGTCGAACACCTTACGCGCACAAGACAATGCACCTAACTTGGCGTACGAAGTGACTAAAGCGGTGCAACAAAACGAATCTGACTCAAACCCAGATCGTAAAAACTGCGAATGAACCATTCGTAAAGGTGTAAGTGAAGAAATCGAAGCAGAAGCAGCGAAAATGAAATTGAAAGTGTGGTGATTTGGTTTGAGTCCATTAAAAGAAATGAGATTGAAGAGGACGACAGATTCATGAGGATGATTATGAACAGAGTAAGCTTGAATAAGCTTGTTGTAGAGGAAGATAGAAGGGCAGTGATGAAGATCAAAGAGTTTTCGGGCATAAACAAGATTTGGAATCTCAAGTAATCGTTGTAAGAGATCTTTGGCTTGGTCTGCTCCAGTTCTGAGACAGTGCGCGTGGAGTTGTTTGATCTGATTCATTCTCACGCGCTTACCCTTAAACACGTGTTAGTAAGTCGTTGTAATCAGTTAACTTTAGGACATAACGGCGTTCAGTCATACAAACGGTGACGTTATATATGGGCTTAATCGAGAGTGAAGATTGTGGCCCATAAAAATTGTCAGCGAAACGGCGCCGTATGTGGACATTTGACTGTTAAAACACCTTATGTGCTCGTACTTCTTCATTGAAGTACCTTTTACCCCACGGTGGAAAAAAGGAAGAACAATCTCTAGCTTAAGCTTTTTAGCCTGTGTCAAGGTTCAAACATCCTAAACAAAACCTCTAAGTGCGTAGAACATTGACCAAGAAAATACAGCAGCAGATGATATATATGTAAAAATCTTTGATGCTAGAGAATCTTGAGGTGTCAAGTTTAGTTACTGTCCGACTCATTCCCTGAGTCTACTAAATTCATCGGCTGAGGGTTCTTGTAATCGCTAATCTCATCCTTGTATCGCTTCTTGTCGACTTGTGCCTTAGCTTCATAAGGCTCTTTCTCCTCAGCTATGGGGTCACATAAAACACACATATACACAACCAATAAAGACAACATACATATATTAAAGCTAAGACCAAGAAGTTGGGAAGATTTTAAGCAACATACCAGACATCTGACGCCACTTATCTCCAAGCACCTTCCCCACCTCTCCAAATGCTATTCCTGGGTGAGCCTTCTTTATGTTCTGTTCAATTCACCGATAGAAAATGGTAAACAACAATGTTTGGTCGCCACAAAATGCTTAATCTAAACCTTCAACTCTCAGGAATGCTAAGTTTGTCCGATTAACTAGGATCAGTAAAATGTTGTTCTCATAGATAGTTTAGTCTAGATCCCAAAGTCAAAGTGAAACAAAGGAGCAAAGAACTCACATCTCTTTCCATTTGGGAGAAGAACATGAAACCAGACATCGCTCTTTTTGGTGCATTGGGATCCTTCTTCTTTTTCTGCTTCTTCTTCTTACTACCGCCTTCTTCTGTAGCCAAGGCTTTCTTCTTAGGAGGCAATCCCTTTGATGACGAAGCCTCTTTCTTTGGTTCCTTTTTGACAGATTTCTGGAAAAGAGTCAATGATAGGATAATTAGTTCTAGACGGTTCTCTGCTGAAACAGCTCGGTTGAAGAATGTGAGACAGTTTACCTCTTTCTCTCTTTCGCCGCCTTCGCTAGCATCAGAGTCGTCCTCGCCAGAGTCATCAGTTGGAGAACCACCGTCATCATCTTCCTCGCCAACAAAGTCTTCGTCCTTCATAAATTAAAACATCGACTGTCAAAACATGATCAGCATAACGTGAAGCAGTTCAATTAAAAATAAAATACTTGCCTCCTCATCACTCTCCTCAGCAGCTTGGTTTCTGATACGCTCAAGATGAGGGTCAACAGCATCATCATCATCGTTGTCACGAAGAACAGCATCAACAACGTCTGAGGCTCCCGCACCTCCAAGATTCATAATCTTCAAACCCTTGGAGCTACAAGACAAGAAGATAATGTTTATTCGCTACAATGAAATCCACTTTCAGTAACTTCAATCGTGGATACTGAAAAGGCCAGTGCTAACCTTATGAAGGAATAGAGATTGTGATACTCATTCCTTTGAATGTTACGGAATAGATGTTCATGGTCAGTTTTCAGTCTTATTAGAAGATCAAAGTAATGCATGTTAGCGCCACCAGCAGCATGCCTTTCAAACTCCACATAGTCAATCTAAAAATGAACAACAAACATGTCAAACGAACTAACTCTATCTCAAAGCCTAACAAAAATTTCGAATCCTCAATAACCACAAAATACCTCATCATGGAGTATAAGTGTTGGAGGTTTAGGTAAAAAGAAAAATCCCTTCTCGAGTGGATAAAGAACACCATCTTCTGCTTTAAGAGATGATTTCACTGCAAACCCATCTTGGGCACTGCGGAATTTCCCTGGTTTAGTGATCTTTGCACCTGACAGCCAACGCAACACTGTGGTGAATACTTCATGAATGAGACCCTGAAAATTCATAGCCATATTCTTAGCAATCGATGTACTTAAAATCTTTTTATTAAGGAATGATAACAAAGCACGGACTAGACAGAGACCTTATATGAGCGTTCCAACTTGTCCTTGAACTTTGTGTTCATAAGTTCATCACTAATTGTCAGAGCACCTTCAAAAACGGCTTCGGTCTCAAACTAAAAGAAGGTGGGGAAAACAAATATGTCAAAATCGGAGTAAGAATATGAGGAAACACACCTATAGAAAGAAAACTGACAAGAATGGGAAAATTAAAAACTTACTTGCATCACTATATGGGGGTACATTGTCTGACCTTTCCGAATTGGTGGGTCTAGAGAGATAACAACAAACGTATGTGGCTGGTTTGACTGCTCAGGCATAAAACAGATAACACGAGGTCCATTTACAGGTATAAGATTTGTCGATCATAATATGGTTATCACTCTAAGCACGTAAGAAAGTCTCCATGAGATATGCTTAAAAAGAATTACCTTTGGAAGCAAAAACAAGCGGACAACACTACTATATTGGATTTTGAAGTCATTAGCTTGCCCTTGCAAACGTAAGAAAGAAAGGTGAAGTTCCACACTGTACCGACCCCTGTGAAAAAAAAAAAAAAATCATGTAGTCATGAGTTGATGCAGCCATACAGTAGTACACTAAATAATACAAGTAACTAAAACAATAATGAAGATATCATTACCTGGGTGTGAGGATTGCAATACCATCAAAAGTGACGACCGCCTCCTCAACTCCAGCACCAACATCAGCCATTGACATGATCTTTTCGCGGAAAACCTGAGACACGCTCTTGGTATCAAGAGTATAATACTTGAGATGCATGTATAGTTAAAAAAAGGTCCAGAAACTTACTTGAGCAGGTGGACGATTTTCATCACCAACAAACTGAGTGTTGGAACTAGGAATATGAAAACTTATCTCCATCAGCGAGTCTTTCTGTAAATGCATATAATATAATCAGGTAATCTGCTAGCATATGTACCCTCACATACATAATAGCCTAAAGATAACATTTCCAAGGAAACCGTTTGCAGTAGAAATACATACCTCATTGGCACCAGCAGTATCATCAACATGAAACTCCAATGTGACATCATTTTTCCCGACAAGCTGAGTCTGTGAGACATCAGCTAGAGAAACTTCAAAAGCTTGCTTCGCACCAACTGAAAAGGTTAGCGTATTCCCTGCACAAAGATACGGGAAGTTAAGGTTTTAAAGCTCACCTAAATAAATGCCATTGTTTCATTCTGACTGATAGCCTTGTGCTGCTAATAACAGACACTTAGGATTAAAAGCCACCGATGAGGAGATAAAGAACTCACCATTTAAATCCACCTCTCCCCAATTGCGACCAGTAACAGAGAGTTGCTTCTCTTCAGGTGTTTTTCCAAAAGCACTTTGGAAAAAGCTGGTTAGACTTGCAACATCCTATCAAAACAGAAGTATGAATAAAGTGCAAATACGTCCAAACACATGGAATAGATCAAAATAGAAACAAGAAGTTATGCACAAACCTGATCGCGAAATCCAATGAACTTATAGTATAACCCATCTTTGGTTTTAACTCCCAACTGATTAGTCCTTGGGACCTTCATCCAACTAACACCTACAATATCCGATTTATCGACTTCCACAGCTTTACCACCACCTTGCTTCTTCCATTGAATACCTCCAGGGTTTATTTTAAGGAGACCAGGATTCTACACAAACCCAAATAAACACAACATGGTCTCAGAAACAATCCCTAAACAACATCATTTCTGTCCCCCCCAAAAAATCTGACTAGTAAATTGGCCTAGGTATTAGCTTCGATTCTGCATCAATCATAGGATGCAACAATAGCGACGATAAGAAACCCTTTCTTTTACAATAAAGAAACTATGGATTTCAGAATCAAATGAAAACAGGAAAACAGCATCCGCAACACTTTTTTTCCTTTGTTTCCACCATGTGACGGCGACAAGAATAATAAATTAGGGTTTTGACGAAAACAGTAAAAGGCGAAAACCTAGAAGAAGAGAAATTCCCTACAGGAACAGAGATAGTAAGAGAGAAGACCGTACCGTTCCGCCGCGACCGCTGAGAGAGATGTTGTTGAAGGAATGGCCGTCCGTCATGGCTCCGGTGAGAGGCTCCGGTGAGAGTGTGTGTGTGTTTAGTCTTTTGCTCAAACACCTCTGTTCTAAAAATAGTTTTATGACGAAGAAGAAGGTGATTTTACTAGGCCGACTTAATTTTTAATGGGCTTCAAATTGGCCCAACAAAATACGCCTAAGGTTGATTTTAAATATTTTATATTTTTATTCATACAAAAACCAGAATCCTGGTAATTAAAAGGCTACACCATTTGTGGTAGTAGAGAACAAAAAAAATCATGGTTTTTGAAATCGAATTCTCGAAACTTCCTTACTGGTTCAGTTGGGAACCATTGGATCTTGAAGATAGCACATTGGTGGTTGAGCCGGGCTCTCACGGGGTACAATGCAGAACATCAAACAAGCCTTGAGTTGGGAGATATTTGTGAGGGTAAACTATCATCCATCAGCTGGAAGGACCTTCTACATCTCATTCAAAGTCATTGATGGTAATGAGACCAAACTTTTTCAAGCAGTGGTTCGCGAATTGGCCGGTAATATTACAGTTTACTCCTGCAATCCTAAACCATCTACTTGAAGTGTGGTTCCTTTGTGCTATCTGCCCCTCTATCTATCTCTATGTACGAGGGAAGAAAGGTGTTAGCTTGTTCCTCCATTACCTTATTTCTATCGTTGTATTGCTACTTTGGTCGGTTTGGTGTTGGTTTATGTGTATGGATGAAAATACCAATTGTGGTTTTAAAAATGGAATTAAGCGAAATTTTTATGATGTTATCGGATCACAAACCGTATTTTTCTTTTTTATCAAACCGTATTTATTCCGGAGCATGAATTTTTACTATTTAAACCACAAAAACATAAAAGTGTCTGATTGATAAAATTCTTTGTCATTCCAAGAAAAAGAAAAGAAAACGCAACTCCACAAATTTGATGCTTTATTAGTTTGGTTGACGCATGCCAAAATAAGTGTTGACAAAACTATATTTGTGTAGTCTATACTCTGTGTCCACTTGCTCTATTGTCATACCTTCATGGATGTATATATGGAATATGGTTGTATTCAGATGTTGAATTATAGTAAGTTTATACACCAAAACAAAAGTGTAATTAGGTAACTTGATACACATGCATTTTTTTTTTTTTTTAATAATATAACCTAAAATGAAATTCCTTTTGGATATGAATACTTTCTAAGGCAAGAAAACAAAAAAACGGTTTAGAAACAACAGAGTGACAAAACTTTACTAGTTTGTTTTCTTATTTTCTTGTTCAGTTATATTCTTTGTATCCACAGAATCATCTTCACCTCCAAAGCCAAACTCATTGACACGCGTTTTGTCCACAGGATAAACCCATCTCTGGTACAAGTATATCAAGAATATCACATCTGCAACAACAACGCCAAAAATGGATCATCATCATCAAAATGCCCCAAACTCTGCTTAAAAACATAAATCAACAGTCTCAGGGAAAGATAAGTTTTTTATTCACCATCTCGGAAGACAGAAAGGCGATGCAGCATTGGCATTTTGATGACAAAAGCAAAGAGATCGTCGATGATGGTGTTGAGGAACTTGTATGTCATTTGTCTCCATGGAAGATGTGCTACTGACTTCAGCTTATAGTTGATGAACAGCTGAGGACACATCATTATGAAACCTGCACAAACACAAAGCACATTAATTTCAACTCAAACAGAATCGATCACACGAGAATTCCGAGCTGGTGCAAAAGAATTTTGTAGGCTTTTTACCAAACATGTAGACGCAGCTCGTTAGCGAAGATAGGATCCATGAGTACCAGCTCTTATGGCGTTCATACGCAAGTGAATATATGGAGAAACCCGCGACAAGGAGAAGTAGCACATAAGATAAGAATTTAATGGCGATATCATCATACTCCTTGGTCTTGTTGCTTGCATAGGATTCACGATCGTGGAACCTCAATCTTGGAATCATTCCACTTCGATCTACCTGGGAAGTTTATATAAATTCCCGAATCAAAAATATCAGATTATAAGTTCCACTAGTTGATATGTTGTGTGATGTTACACATACGCAGAAATACGGGATAATATTAGGTGTACCTCTATGCGCATGGCTTTCCCTATTTTCCAGAACTCGATGCAGACGCCAACTCCAGAACTAGCCAGTATCATCCATGAAGTGTCGTTGTCAAGCAGGTAGAGGAAGATGATGAACTGACAGATAAAGTTGAGTACGACAGACTTTGCAGACAGTCCTTCCATAGATTTGTTCTTGTTCCAAAACTGGATATCTGCAGGGAAAGCAACATATAATTAGATTGCTAATTACAAAACAAGTTTTAGGAGAGCACCTGTTCTTTTGGTATTTACCATTTTTGAATGCAAGGAAGTCAAATACAGAATGAAGCATTGAAACACACATTGTGACGCCCAACAGATAGGGATTCCCTTCCAAAAACACCCTCTGCAAGTATATTATTAACCATAAAAAACGTGATCAAGCTCAACCCAAATTATAAGAAAACAATTATTAGCACTTCTCGACATACTTCTGGGATCCATGGTTAGAGTCATTAGATGCACATCTTAGTATACAGTAACTCAGTAAGACATATGAAGCTAACTGAGCATGAAGGACCAAAATTACCTTTAATTCGTCAGACTCACCATCAAGCATGCTTCCATAACTTTGATGAATCTGGAAAGACTGCTCAATCTGCTGGAATAGCTGCCACTTTGTCATGCTTATGGGGCTTATTTCCAGATGAAGTGGTAGTTCTGAGACTGTCTCATTGATTGCAATCAACTTGTCCCTTAGCAGCCAAAACTCATTGAAGAAAACTGTAGGGTAATAGTTCACTGTAGTAGGTTCTACCAGTAAGTCTGCCAAAAGAGTTAAGTAAAGCAAAGAGAACATTTGGAAAGTTAACCGTTATACACCTTTTGCATACCGACATGATCCTCATTTATTCCCGTTCAAGCATTTATGCACAGACATGACACTACTTCCATAACTCACATTTCAGTCTCTAAAATATAAATTTTTATACGAAATAAATCTACCTTATACTAAAAAATAAAAATGGTATGGAAGATGAAACATGCAGCGGACATATGAAAGGATACGAGGAGCAATGTTTGGGGGTACACCATGCTGTGGATAGCTGTAAGGAAATTGGAAACAATTAGCAAACATCCAATGAAAGACATCGTCAAGAGTGACCAAAAGAAAGGAAAGCATGCCATAAATCCACTACTAATCTACCAGTTATCAGAACCAACTCACCGAGTAAAATCATCGACTAGGTTAATAGTGACATTAGGTTTCCAGTACGATATCCATTCCACAGGGCCATCATCCTTGGTTTCCGAGTCATGACCATCAACCTCCTGTGAAGTCTACTTTGTGTTAATTCATAAGGATGTGTGCCATAACACAAGCTTCATTATCTTTCCTTATAAAAAAAATCCACAGAGCTATACCTCAACTCCTGCATTTGATTCAGCAGAGTCTTTGGGATTTCCCAACAGACTCTTCTTCTTATCTGCTTTTCGCTTTGGCAAGTAAACCGCAACAGCTGAAATAGCGAAAAGAATCCACCAAATTCAGCGAATACACGAATCTAACTATCAACAAGGTCACTGCTCAAGGAAAGAGAAATCTTACGGTGTGTTCTGCTAAAACTACTAAGAGGTTGGTATTCAGGATCACTCGGGTCTATAGGAAAACCTGATCGAGCAAAGAACACATGTGCATACAAACTTCCATTATTCTTCAGGGCCTGAAACAACAAACAATCATCTCAACATATTAATCTTCGAAAAGGAAGCATATGACAAAACCCAAATATCTAAATCAGTACCTCAGATGGATAATACTTCATTGATAAGGTCCTAATACTCTCTGGTCTCCACACAGCATAAGGTATATTTGTCTCATGCCAAATAAGTGCATCTTCATTACTAAAGTCACTAAATTTCTCGTTCTCCGATAGATAAAACCACATATCCTGTACGTAAAACAAAAGGGTTTACATTTGGATTCATATTGATTTATCATTCATACACAACCACATATAAACCCTAAACCAATCAATTTCCAGAAATGAACTGATCATCACTCAATTAACCAGAAATGTTACCAAGGGTTCTCCTTTCTGAAATAGATTAGACATAAGTTGAGGTGGCTTCAATGGCTGAGAAGGATCCACAGGTTTTTGTTTCGGAGAAAAGAACTTAGCAGCGAAGTAGCAGAAGACGGCGATTCTAATGATTCCGGTAAGAGTTTGCCCAAACCCACCAGCTTGTCGTTGCTGCTGCTGTGGCTGACCATCGCCGGCAGCCACCGCCGCGGTTTCAGTTTCCGGCGGAGCCATATTCGTTAGAAAGATGGTTTCGTTTCGTCACTGTCGAACCAAGCTGAGATGTGAAAAAAGCAGAGTCCAGAAGAGATGATAGTTATGGAGTTTTATTCGAAAAGAATAGTAAATTTGCATTTAAGGACCTAAAGAATTTATTATTCTCTTAACTAGCCCACTAGTTTTGATTAAGATTGGGATAGCCTTTATATGCATATTCACTTCACTCTCAGCTTAAAAATCTTGAGAGATTTCTTCATTGCTTGATGAAGTAAGGAACTTGATAAAGATTGTGTTTTTGAGTTTCTCCGTCTCTTTCCACAGATGAGCAACGATTTTATCTTGACTGTTACAGGGCTAGAGGGAAACTTTTCTGGCACATCAGGTGTTTGTGAAAATGTCTGATCCAAATTTTGTAACGGCCGTTTTTGGGGAAAGATGGATGTTTTACGGCAGTTTGTTCACAAGTTCAGGGTTTTGTCTGGTTTAGGAATTGATCACCGTGTTTTTTCGGATGTTGTTAAAGCTTGTGCTTCAGTGTCTGAGCTCACATCAGGGAGGGCTCTGCATGGTTGCGTGGTTAAGGTTGGAAATTTGGAATGTAATGAGATTTCGAAGTCGTTGCTTAATATGTATGCGAAATGTCGGAGAATGGATGATTGCCGGAAGATGTTCAGGGAGATGAACAGTGTCGATCCTGTTGTTTGGAATATTGTTTTGACTGGACTTTCAGGTTCTTGTGCTCATGAGACGATGAGGTTTTTTAAAGCAATGCACTTTGCGGGTGATCCTAAGCCTAGTTCTGTTACGTTTGTGATTGTTCTTCCTGCGTGTGTTCGGCTTGGGGATTTATACGGTGGGAAGACTATGCATTCTTGTATCATTAAGACTGGTCTGGAAAAAGATACAGTTGTGGGGAATACTCTGGTTTCTATGTATGCCAAATTCGGGATTGTTTTTCCTGATGCTTACGCTGCGTTTAATAGTATAGCTGACAAAGATGTTGTCTCGTGGAATGCGATTATTGCAGGGTTTTCTGAGAATAATATGATGGCTGATGCGTTTAGGTCATTTTGTTTAATGATGAAGGAAAATACTGAGCCGAATTATGCAACAATTGCAAGTATTTTGCCGGTTTGTGCTTCAATGGAAAAGAACATTGCATATGGAAGTGGTAGGCAGATTCATAGTTATGTTGTGCAGAGGTCTTGGTTGCAAACTCATGTTTTTGTATGCAATTCTCTTCTGAGTTTCTATTTGAGAGTCGGAAGAATAGAAGAAGCAGCTCAATTGTTTACAAGGATGGGTTCCAAAGATCTGGTTTCATGGAATGTTGCGATAGCTGGGTATGCATCAAATTGTGAGTGGTTTAAAGCCTTGCAGTTATTTCACAAACTGGTTCATAAGGGGGATGTTTCTCCTGATTCGGTAACTATTGTCAGCATCTTTCCTGTCTGTGCGCAGTTAACTAACTTAACCATTGGAAAAGAGATCCACAATTATGTTTTGCGCCATTCTTACCTCTTGGAGGATACATCAGTTGGAAATGCTCTCATTAGTTTCTATGCAAGATTAGGTGAAACGAGTGCAGCACATTGGGCCTTTTCACTGATATCTAAGAAAGATATAATATCTTGGAATGCTATACTTGATGCCTTTGCAGACAGTCTAAAACATTCTCAGTTTATGAACCTCTTGCACCATTTATTTTATGAATCATTCATTCTTGATTCTGTTACAATTTTAAGCTTAGTCAAATTCTGCACAAATGTACAGGGAGTTGGTAAAGTCAAAGAAGTTCATGGGTACTCAATTAAGGCCGGTCTTTTACATGATGAAGACGAGCCCATGCTTGGCAATGCGTTGCTTGATGCATATGCCAAGTGTGGTAATGTAGAATACGCTCATAGGATTTTTCAGAATTTATCAAAGAGGAGAACTCTGGTTACATATAACTCAATGTTATCAGGATATGTTAATAGTGGAAATCATGATGATGCTCAAATGCTGTTCAGTGAGATGTCTACTACTGATCTCACCACTTGGAGTTTGATGGTTCGTATCTATGCTGAAAGTTGTTGTCCTAATGAAGCCATTAGTGTTTTCCGTGAGATACAAGCTCACGGAATGAAGCCTAACACTGTGACCATCATGAGTCTCCTTCCTGTTTGTGCGCAAATAGCCTCTCTGCATCTAGTAAGACAATGCCATGGATATGTTATTAGAGGTGGACTTGGTGATATACGCCTGAAGGGAACTCTACTAAATGTATATGCGAAATGTGGCAGCTTGAAGAATGCAATTTCTGTTTTCCAATCAGATGCTCATAGAGATCTGGTTATGTTCACTGCTATGATAGCTGGATATGCTGTACATGGTATGGGAAAGGAAGCACTTCTGATCTACTCGCTTATGACTGACTTGGGCATTAAGCCTGATCATGTTTTCATAACTGCTCTGTTGACCGCATGCTGTCATGCTGGATTAATACAGGATGGATTGCAAATATTCGATTCAGTAACGACAGTCCATGGTATGAAACCTACAATGGAACAGTATGCTTCTGTTGTAGATCTACTTGCTCGAGGGGGTCGACTTGATGATGCATATACTTTCGTCACACAGATGCCAGTTGAACCTAATGCAAATATATGGGGAACACTATTAAGGGCGTGTACATCCTATAATAGGATGGATCTTGGGAGCTCAGTTGCAAATCATCTTTTGCAAGCTGAATCCGATGACCCCGGGAACTACGTTCAAATATCAAACATGTATGCTGCAGATGCTAAATGGGAAGGCGTGGTGGAGATGAGAAACCTAATGAAAAAAAAGGAAATGAAAAAGCCAGCAGGGTGTAGCTGGGTAGAAGTGGATGGGAAATTGAGCGCCTTTGTGTCTGGAGATTATTCTAACCCTGAAAGAAACCATATTTTCGACATACTATATCCTTTATATCTTCAGATGAAAGAACCAGTGGTGTTTTAATTGACGGAAAATTGTGAAACGTTGCAAAGCTAGATCATGATGGACTGTGTTGAAGAAATGTTACAAAAAATATTTTTTGAGCGAGGCAATGTAAGTGAACAATTTTTTCTCTTCCAATGATAGTGTTTTGAACCTCTACGTGTACATGATCTTTGGGATAGTAGGCAGATAACAAGCTTATAAATAAAATGTTAAGTTTATGGGTGGCCACTCGAATTGGGAGAAGTTAAAGGGAACAAAGTAAGCAATTCTGGTTCAGTATACCCTGGTTTAGACCTTGGTGATGGATGTAAGTAAAAGCGTCTTTCTTTAATGGCTTTCTCCTCTTCTTCGATGTTTGTTATACAACTATCTGGCTCTGCTTGCTCCCCTTCTATCAAGGACAAGTTAGAGAACAATGAAGAAGGGGTGCCCACTGGACTTGTTAAAAGGCTGGTATTACCAGATTTAGATGATGGTGTCGTACCAGTGGGCTTAAAGCTTAGAGAAGGCTTGACAATTTCAAGCTTTGGCCTCATACATTGCCTTCTCTCATGGAGCTTAGAAGTCGGCCTCTTTGGTGGAGTGGTTTTTATTGCTGTTGCTTCTGGTGCTGGTGCAGCGTTGCTCTCTGATGGACCTGTCAAGCGCTGCACAATTTCTCTGAAAGTGTTGGTGTCAGTTTGGACAAACGTAGTGACGGGCTTGCAAGTTGCAACGTTCTGACTTCCTTGATTATTCATATGTAAGTTTTTCTCGTACAGAACAAGCTTTTTGATTTACGCCTCCTTTATTGGCCTCTGACCTGCGACAATGTTATCATTTATGCAATTGATCAGAAGATGAAACAATACTCAAACATGGAAGGTGACTCTACAGGATCTAACTCCATCTAGTTCAGAAATCAGAGTGATGGAAGGTAAAAATACTCAGAAGTCTTCTTCTCAATGAGTTTTATCGTCATAATTTGTCAAAAGAAGCAACTTAAAACATAAATAGGTACAGATAGAAAAGAAGAGGCAGTCGTGTACTCAAGCCTTACCATTTAAAAAAGACCACTAGATTCTTCTATGTACATATCCGTGATTAAAAATAAAAATAAAATTGGCTTTTCCTGAATTTGCTTTGACTTGTTGTATACTCAAAAATCTAAATCAAAGTTTGGTGCTATTACTAATTGTAGAAATGACAATGAACAAAGCTTGTCATGTCCTAAATCATTCTACTTTCATCATCTTTATGGTTTTACTTGTTCATATGATGAAAGAACTGTTTACAAAAGTTCTGTATACAATCTTAGCACTTGGTAACCAAAGCTAATGTCTCGTCTCCTTTTGGTTTCTGTTCTATGGATCCTTACAGGAATCACAGAGAATGAAAAAGAAGGACCAAATACATACCTGAAGAGCAAGCAGAGGCAGCAAGTGAATGTGAATGCCGGTGTTTTGAAGCCAAATCAAGAAATAGGCACGCTTTTAAACAGAAGAAGACAATGAAGGAAGAGGGAGAGAGAGAACTAAAAGGAGATATAAAGACTGTTGTTGGTCTAATGGTCACAGCTCAGAACTTGTTCATATACCAGAAAAGAAGAGAAGAAAATGAAACCAGAGGAAAAACAGGAGAAATATATGGAAAGAAAGAAGGTAAAAGACCTTTTTATCCCTTTTGTTCTTAACCGTTTTTGGGTTTGGGTTTTTGTCACTTTTGTTTTGTTTTAGAAATTAGTTTGGTCAAACATCAGAATGACAAATTGTGATGAGAGAGTTTTGATGTCAATGTTGTCGTGAAGGAATGGAGAAAGGAAGTTAAAGAAGGAAGAAATGCATGCCGTTTCGGTTAAGGAGATAGGGAGAGAGAGACGTCACAGCAACCTCTCTCTCATATATAAACCAAACTGTTTTTTTTTTTTTTTTATTCTGTTTATTTGATTTTTGCAGCTGTCTCTGTTGAACGTGATGAGATATTAGCCAAACTCATAACAGTTTCTCAAACTGACTATTTGGTGGACTCCTTTATACAACTTTTAAGGTTATTTGATATAAGCACATTAATCACTGGCAGGGTCAAATATAGAAGACAACAACAATCTTTCTTTGTTAACAACTTGTGAATTGTTGAATACGTGTAATTTTTTTATGATGATTGTGTATTATTTTCTTCTATATCATCGTACAAGAGAAGTCCACAAAACACCAGAGTTTATGAAAAATTGAGAGTGCCACAATCTTTAAGGAACTCTAAATACCAGCAATTTTTCTTTTATAATACAAAGTAAACTATGTTCCTCAGATCACAACATGAGGTATAATGTCCCTTGACTATATATTTCAAGTTACATTGTCGAAATCGGAAGAGTAAGCTGACGTATTAGTTTTATTTCTAATATGCAAAGTATTTTTGTCTTTCTGATACCTTTTGGTTATGCTAAGGTTGCTCTTTTGCCCTTTGATTCTCTTGACTGCAAGCAAAATAAGTTTCCGATATAGTTAATTATTGACCTTTGGTTTGTATAAATGGGAAGTGGAGTTAAGAGAGAGATATACCGATTTTCTTGAATCCAGAAACTGTCCGTATATGTCATAAAGCTTTTGCTTCTCGGAATCGGAAACCGATGGCTTAGTTTTAGATGCGATCGACTTTAGAAGAGGATCGGTTATCATTGGAGTAGTTCCAGGTTCAGGAGCGTCTTCTTTGTTCAAAAAGTCGTGAACAGCTGCGAGTTGCGCGTCTGATAGAAGAGCTTGAAGATCAGCCCCACTAAAGCCTTCCGTCATCTGAGCTATAGGATCTAGGTCGACATCATCAGCCATCGGAAGCTGCAGAAATGTGCATATGCTTTTTAAACATTTTCACTAATTGCAAATATAGATAGATTCTCGTTAATGGTTGTTTAGATATGTAACATGAAGAGTTTACATCAAGGTTTCAGGAGAAAATTTGATTAGGCGAAATGATGAAACAGAGAGTACTAACCTTTCTAGAAAGAACCTTAAGAATCTCTAATCGCTCTCGTGGGGACGGGAAGTCGCACATAAGAAGACGATCAAGCCGGCCAGGCCTTAGGAGCGCATGATCAAGGAGATCTGGTCTACTGTTAGAGCATCAAGCAATTTTAAAATCAGATATCCAACTTTTGTATGTAAACATTCAGTGAGAACTTAAAAGAGGCTTTAACATCAATGGCTCCTATCAGATAATAGAGTTTTTATTAAGTATTAACACGTAAGAATCCAGGGCTTGCTGTAGATTGTATGAAATGAATGCATCAAAACCAAATATGATATGCAATATGGACTTTGCATACCTCGTTGCAGCAAATACAAAGACCCCAGTTAGAACTTCAACTCCATCCAGTTCTGTCAGAAACTATGCAAAAGTAAAACATGACATGAGATGTTGAACTTTACATGGATCAAATATGCAGACTTTGAAGAACTTACTTGATTAACAACTCGATCAGTTACTCCGGTGTTGTCATGTCCTCTCTTGGGAGCAATTGAATCGAATTCATCGAAAAATAGCAGGCATGGTGCTGCGGCTCCTGCCTTTGAAAATATATCACGGACCTGAGAGATAGGATGCATGTCGTTACTGGATTTGTGGAACCACTAAGATATCATTCTTCAAAATTTCAGGCAAAAGACTAGCAGAACAAGCTGTCTGAAAACTCCAATCTACAACCAATTTTCATTTGGATTTCTTAGCTACTTATTGTTTAAGACAAGTAAACACTAAACACTAGACACTAAGCAAGAAACTCGGGAGAAGATGTAGCTATTGAAGATGCAAAACAAAGAAAGGTCTCATTCTTACAGCTTGTTCAGAAGCACCAATGTATTTGTTTAATAGTTCAGGCCCTTTCACTGAAATAAACCGTAAGGAACAAGCTGCAGCAGCTGCACCAACTATGTGAGTCTTTCCACAACCAGGTGGGCCATATAAGAGAACATTTGATCTCAGACGTAGAGGAGACTTTGCAAAGATTTTTGGAAACTTTGATGGCAACTCAATCATCTGTATGGAAAAAAACAAAAAAGTTGGACATGTCAACTCAATCATATATAACAGTTAATTCTACATAACTTCTGAGCAGTCGAACTATAGTTGTTAACAGAACTAGTAGCACTATGTTATGTAGCACAGTAGAATTATTTCAGTCAGTTTAATCCTAGATAACAACTCTTGGTAACTCAGGGATTCATAGGAAAAAAAATTTGGTGCAGGTTGAAGATATTTCCTGGTTGCAGTCAAGATACGGATAAGAATACCGGCCACATTTCCTACCCACGATAATTGTTTCTTAACAGGGCAACAAAATCAGATATGGAAATCGACATGCTCGTATACCTCTTTGATAGCATTTTTGATATCAGTCACACCTCCAACATCTTCCCACCCCGAACGACCACCTTCAGAAGCAGATTTTGTGATATCACGCATGGCAACAGGCACAAATTCATGCATAGCGCGAGTAAAGTCTTCTTTGACCAAATTATATTTGGATATATTGGATCCAAAAGGCAGATGCCTGCCAATGGCAGCATGAACAGCTCTATCAACCAATATTTCCTGGAAAAAGAGAATCCAACAAGACCATACTATAAATTAATGGACAGGCCGTAAATCAAATGAAAAAGAGAGGGAAGAGCTTTGAATTGTATATGAGCATGCACCCGAATCAGAAGAAAAGAGCAAGTTTGAACCCCAAACAAATAATACGTGAGAATTACAGCTACTAATAGCTCCAAGGTGCAACATTTCTGACAAAAATATCTTTCCTGGTGTTGGCAAACATCACGTCTTAAAAGCATAGAAAGTTCTATTACCAGGTCATACGCATCATATCCTTCACATTTAGCAGCTAAGTCGAGTAATATATCCTCCGAACACTCTAAAAGGCGTTTTTGTATCTCATGTTTCAATATGGCCCCACGTTCCGAGGTAGCAGGAGCAGTTAATTGTACATGGAAGTCAAATCTTCCTGAAAATATCATGTAAACCATTTACGTAAGTGATACTGATAGAAATAATATTGTTAAAACAGGTAGAGGTACAAGTATACAACAAGTTTGTACCTGATGAGCTCAATGTTTGTGGTATTTGTTCTAGAGACTGGACGGAAGCAACAAATGCAAGCGGCCCAATTCCACAAGAGCTGTTCCTGTATTCCTGTTGAGTGAAAGGAAATAGAGATGATTAGCTAAATCAAGTCAGAAATTGGGTATATTAGCTACGACAGAGTCCCAAAAGGCATATTTTGGAGAAGATTGGTTTACGAAGTTCCAAGAACAATGCCTTAGTTGTAAACGTTAATTAAAAAGATGAAAGCAGATATCAGGATTCAGGATTATCAAGAGAAGTAACTGTTTTCTTATAGAGTAAGTCTTGCTTTCAGATAAGTTATTTCATTAAACTCCAGGAAAGTAGCTCATGATGCATAGATAAGTGTAATAGGAAACACTAAATTGCTGAACCCGATATATTTGAGGAGTTCATACCCCATAATCATCTATAACATCTGTTAGGAATTTTGTAAGCATTGTAACCCCATTTGAAGCTTGAGTTCCTTCAGTATCTGAAGATGATGAGATAATGCTGTCGAGATCATCCAAAATAATGACGGATGGTGCATGTTCCAAGCCCTCAGCTATCGCACTAGAAAGGACTTGGCGGATGTGTTGAACCTTCTCCAAGGAAAGTGCAGAACAGGATACCAGAATCCTGCACAAGGAAAAATAACACTTCGCCACATTTGTACCAGACCGTCAAAGATAAATGAAGTTGGTTGTAAATACAAGTAAATGTAAACCTTAACCACTCACACATGCGCCAACAAGTCTTTCTGTTCTTCAAAGTACTTTGCAGTGGCTCTTGCTAATATTGTCTTTCCTGAACCCTATAAAGCCGAAGCTCGCATTAGCAGACAACCAGGTCATTTGAACAGTAGGTATAACAAAAAATTAAGAATCGACTGAAGCCAGGCAAAAGTGTCTTATGGTTGTAAGACTAAACAAAAGTAAGCTTCATAACCAACATCGTGATACTCATGCCTGGACAAAGGGATAGCTTTTGAATGAGTAACGTACTAACATATTTTGAGAGAAGGAACCAATTGGGAATTAAAACAAGCAAGTCCAAGGGCAAAATGCAGTTAAGTCATATTCAAGGGATACGAAATGAAACAACCAAAATAGAGCTAGGAACTCACAGGAGGCCCATATATGAGAATATGTCCAGGGGAAGGAATCTTGAACTTGCTAAACCACATTCCAGCTGAAGGAGACAGCAACACATTCATCCCTGCATATCAGTACACTTAGCTTTAAGAATAGATACATTCATGAACATTCTCCAAATGCAATAAAGTTGATGCTAAGAGAGTAAGAACCTACTCTTGATAACATCCGAGACAGTTGGGCCCATCCACGTCAAGGATGATATATCTGGTGAAACACCTTTACTGCAGTGTCTTTCTTTAGCAGAAGAGAGATATACAGGGTCACCAAGATTCATCTTCTCAAGCACTGGCTCAATATGCACCACATTATCCCTCTTCTCACTTCTATTCAGGGTAAGCTCATACACAACGAACTTATCACCAAGCAGAGACTCATCCGAGACTGACATTACGTATAAAATTTCAACAAGAATGCTTTTATCCTTCTTCCCACTATCCAAACGATCATTAACGGAAGGATGCCCGTCTGTGGACTTATAAGATTCAAGCCCTCTTACTTCAAAATGCAACAACGTTTCTCTTCCTACAATTAACGAACTAATATCAACTCCAGTGACTGACGCAATAGCATCACGCTGTGCCAATGACCACAGACGAGTAAGGCATTCCAATCCTTTCTTTTTCTTTAGTTGATAGGCGTTATCTTCATCTCCTTTGTTATGCAAACCTTCGGATGAAAGAGCCGTAACAAACTTATCATGCACAGACCAGTCTACAACATCGACATTGGTGCTCAAGCCAGACATTGGCTGACTGCTGTTTTTAAGAGAGTTATGATTACCAAGCATATCTGGGCCCCTATCCAGCACCTTTTCCTTTTCCGGAATCTTGAAGACACATGGGGAAAGCGAAAGAGCAGGAATTTCTTTGTATGCATTCACATTGCAACCTCGTAAGTGAACCCCTACAAGCAAAGTTATAACTCATACTCAGACATTTCTGCTTCTGTAGTAACAAATCTCAACTGAGACTAAAATGGTATTTTTCTAGTTTTCTGGATTGAACAAATGCATAACCATCAAAAACTTTACAAATTTTGCTTACTGATAGTTACATGTCAATGACCATGACCAGCTGAGCAGGTAGATTAGATATTTACACAATAATCAATATTTTGAGCATACATAAGACAAGCATCTATATGTTTTAGAAAAATTTACTCACATGAGTGTAGACCTGCTCCTAGATAGAGACGAAGAGACTCGGACATCCTTAAATGTTCCTTAGCAGCTAACTCTGAAAATACAAGACGAAGAATTGCTTGACGGGGATCTTTCTTCACACTAGGATTGCCATTCTCGACCAGCTTTGAAGCTTCACTGTTTTTCATATTTGAGGCTTCTTCCTTCTTCGCACTACCTTTCAAAGGAATTCTAGGGGATACCAAAATCAACTGAAGAGATTCTAACGAGTATTTCCTGGCAGTTTCTGGATGAATATAAGCAATGGAAGTGAGGGCTACTCTTAGCTCAAATCCTTTGACATCAGCGTCATGAAAGGCTGACCTATCAGTATCTTGTACACGTAACAGAACCTTCACATTGTTACATTCATTATCCGAAGCAAAAGCATCCAGACCCTTTTTCGCATTGAGATTTCTGTCACGTCTCTTAGGAGCCACAGCCACTTCACTTCCTGGCACAAGTTGTACTGAAAACGAGCCACCGGTTAAGACATTTATGTCATTAATAAAATAATACTCAATGTAAGCATTAGAGACTAGTAATCATGGACTTAGACGACTATAACACAAAATAAGCAGAACAAAGATTGTCTTACCCACCCCTTTTGATGGAAATGTCGAAACCACAGAAAATCTTATCACAGTTCGGTCATGCAACCACAAAGGGAATTTCATGGTCTCATGAAGTATCCTCACCTGAAAAAAAAGGTTTTTTACAAAAATTTCTTAAGGAAACCATTTGGAAACTGATTATGCCAATGCCACAAACTAAAGACAATACCGAATTTATACGAGGCATGACGATATAAAAACAAATACCCCATATAAACTAGCTACAAAAAGAAATAATAAGACGTAGAGGGAACACGAAAGATGGTAAACATTCCATTCCACTAGAAAACAAAACGTTTACTGACAAAAAGATGAAAATCTTTTGACATAATGATAAGAAGAGAGAAGAAATGACACAGATTACTATCCAATACCTGACTGAGTATAGCTGCCTCTGCGAGTTCAGCATTGAGCTCTAGAACTTCCCAATCATCTTCAGTCTCTGGTTCAACTGTCACTAAAGTCGCCTTAGGCACATTAGCAAGAACTCTAACTTGAACAAGTGTACCATCAGGCAACGAAATGCTCTCCGCAAACACTCTAGCAACCTTAGTAGAAGAAAACAAAGAGCATCACACATCGATTAACCAGAAATGATGTCTGAATTTGACTATACATTATCAAATCGAGAGAAAAGATTAGAAAGAGTGAAACCTCGATTGCAGAAGAGGAGGAGCTAGAGCCGGACCAAGCAACTGACCAACGACGGTCACCGGAACGGAGCTCGACAGGGAGAAGTGGAGGGAGAGGAGATGAGCTAGTTGATTGAAGTGTGTGGAGTAGTTGATGAGGTAGTGAGACGAAACAGTCGACGCCGGAGACGGTTCGAACCACCGCTTCCGTTTCCATTTCGCCGGAGATAATGATTTGCCGATTTCGAGACGAGTTCCCCTAAGCTTATCTTTCTATGCACTCACCTCTGGGCTTCTCGAATTTCATTTTGGGCTTCTTGTTTCCAAGTTTGGGCCCTTTAAAATTGTTTAAAGCTTTTGAGATTTTAACAAAGAATAAATTTTATTTTGAGTGAGGAATATCAAATTACTAGATAAATTTTCAAATAATATATTTGTTCAGAATAACTACTAGTCTACCATACTATTTTTCATATGAAGAAAAAAATCAGAATTTCTTTATAAATTTTTCATATTATTGGCTGCTAAAAAAAAAAATTTTTTTTTGTCATATTATTGAAACAAACAGAAGCTATTTTTTTTTTTTTTGCAAACATGTCTAAGTTTCTATATTTTATTCTCTCACAAATTTATAGATTCTCTTATTTAATTTTATGTTTCTTTCCAATTACCAAAGATATAATCTTTGACATGATCTAAATGCAACAACAAAAATAAATATTGAAAAAATATCCATAACAAAACAAATAAAAATTGGAAAGGGATCCAAAAGATAAATTCAAAGTAAATACGTTGAATTTGTAAGAAAAAATAATAATACCAAGAACAAAAAGATTTGTTGAAGTTTAGAGTTTAGAGAAGAGACAATTGGTAGAGATTAATGGGGTAACAATCGGATTTGGAACCATTAAAGGCTCTTTGTGCAATTATGAGATTGAAAGCTTGTGTTGGATGAAAAGCATCCCAGAACACGTGCCGGTCTCTGAATGCACATGGTACTGCTAGTGGCAAACACGTAATTTCTCCCCTGTTTCTCCCTACTCCACAACATCCTCTATCCGTCACTTCGAACCCTAAAAGCAAGAAAACCAAAATCAGATCATCTAATTCACTTCAAAAAAATTATCAAATTCTAACCCGAATTGGAATCCCTTAATCTTCTTTTTTTATAATATAAAAAAACACTGAAGAGAAAATGGGTTTGTTTTCATTAAGAGAACAAAATATCCATACAAAACTAAACCAAAACAAATGAATGAAAAATATAAACCAAATTTTGTATTCCACCAGAATTTCAAAAATGAAAATAAAATATATTTTACTTATATGAAAAAATTATTGTAGTAAACCAAACTAAATAAATTAAAGCCCAATTTTTGTTTGATTTTTTTTTATTTCATAAATTATTGAAAAACTAATATATATATATATATATATAAATTTCTAAGAATAAATTAGGTACTTAACCATAAGCAAAAGGGTTGGTGAGGATATCCGCGGCAGCTCCATAGGTGTTGCCATATACAAATATGGCTCCTCGGGCGGTTTTGTCATCGGAATTGAGATGATCCACCAGTGACTTGAGGCGGTTGTTGAAAAGCTCGACCATTTCGTTAACTGCCTCCACACATTCACCTGGCATGGCCACCTGAGCGGCTAGTTGGTCCGGTATGCAACCCAATGGACCAACACCGGCTAATACGAATTTCCTAAACCCCTTTCCATACAATTCCTAAACACAGATAATTCAGTCTAATTTAGTATAAGTTTTACAAAATAAAACATAACCAATGGCAACTATAGTTACGATTTCAAGGATTTGTATCCTAGTAACCAAACGGATTCTACATTAACTTAATCTTCATTTGTATCTCTAAATTATCAACTACTACAATTTTAGCAGCCAGAATATCCATTAACACCGTATATCATTGATTTAATTTATCACCATATTACAAGATTCTTACCATCTTTTCCCCAATCATATTTTATACTCTCGTTCAAAATCTATCATATAAACGTGATTATCCANTAGCCTTTGGAATATTCTAGAATACTTGGGGATCAAACCAAAACCCTAGACTTGTATCCTATATAAATGTTGTACCTTATAAGAATAATACAGATCTCAGACTCTCTCTTTCTCTCTACCTTTTATTCATAACNTTTATAATAAATATTTGTATATATCGAAGGTGGGAAAACACATTTTCAAAGGGAATTTTTTTTTTTTAGCCGGAAAACTCGTTTTTGACCAAAAAACTACATAAAATCTCGTTTTTTACGGAAAAACTCGATTTTTGTATTTTTTGCGAAAAATCGTTTCGTGTTTCTTGAGAAAAATACGTTTCTCATTTCTTGCATAAAAACTCGATTTTTTTTTTGTTTTTGGTAACTCAATTTTACGTTTTTTGTGGAAAACTTTGTCTCCGCATTTTATGTTGAAAAACTCGTTTTCGTATTTTATCTACAGAACGAATTTTTTTTCTACGAAAAACCGTGTTTTGTGTTTTAGATCGATTTTTCCTTTACAGAAAACAAAATTATTTTTAACGTTTTTCTTGAAAAACAATAAATTCATGTTTTAAATTGAAAAACATTTTTTTATATATGTTTTTATGTTTTTAAGTAGAAAAACTGAAAAAACACGGAATATGAAAAATTTAATTTTTACATTTTTTAGTATTATATTATATTTTGTATTTTGCAAAAAATACATGTAAAATATAAAAAGTTGTGTTAGTTTTATAAATTTATTAGATATTTATTTATTCAAAGTTTTATTAAAAATCGTTCATGGATTGTCTATTGTCCACATGGGCTAGCCAACATATCCGTGGACAATAATGGACGTGGACAATAATTGTCCATGTCCATATGGACATGGGCTATGACCTGTCCACATTTTATGGACATGAACAAACCCATGGACACAAGGCCCATTTGACACTTCTNCAAAGTGGCCACAGAGGTAGGGACTGAAGCCGTAACCATAAGCTCGCAGCATGGCCTCACCCTTCGACTGGTGAGGAGGCCAACTGTCAAGTTGACGAGGTTAAGCACATTGACACAAGCCGTGATTTGGGGTGAGCCTGTGGGACAAACGGGAGCTACTTGTGGTGCAGGAGCTTGGGCCGCGGTGAAGCCAAAGAAGACGAGGTTGATGGTGAGGAACAAAACGATACTGATGTTCTTTGAAGCCATGTTTTATTTGGATTTAATTTCTGTGTTTGGGTTATTAGTTTTGGAGCTGAGAGTATGTATATATAGTATTTCATTACGGAGGTTTGGTTGCTTACTATGTGATGTTATTGAAGAATTTCTCACGTCTCTATTCAAAAGTCAACTGAAATATTATCCTACATGCACTAGATGTGGTTCGGCAAGGAAGGTTTGGTTAAGGCTAAAGAATAATAATAACATAATTATTATTCCTGTTGGACACATTTTTAATTTTACATAATCGGCCATACATATTCAGAATTAGTGTAGAGAAAATTAAGCTTTAATATGTAGCCCTAATACGATCCAAAAAGTTCTTTTTTTTTTTTGAAAATTTGGAAAAGGTCAGATTTTTTTTTGTAAGTTTGGCAAAATTCAAACTTTTTTTTGATGAATTTTGTGACTGCTATAGTAAATGGTTGTTAGACGGATATTAACTTTTTAACAGAAAATTTTAACGGAGGTCTATTTGGTAAGTCAATGCAAAATTCGGATTTTACGAAAATAGTCAATGCAAAGTTCATGTCTTTTCGGCTCTATTGTGTTATATTCACATATATATATTTTGAAGTATATATATATATATATATATATATATATATATATATATATATATATGTGTGTGTTCATTACTACAAAATATACACCATATAGTCTCCGCATAACTGGCCTTCTATAGAAGGTTATAAATCATCATTGCATATATTTGCCATCATTAAATATGACTTTTCAATCGTTACAACGACTTGTGCTGTTACGCTAGTTTCTTACAGTTCCGGCGAGCATAAACGTCTTGTAAACAACGGTTCGTACCATCTCGGAACCACCCCAAGCCGTCTCAAGCTCTTTCACAACATTTTCACATAACAAATCTACTCCGTTCTCCTTAGCGGCTCCAATAGCAGACCACGATCTCAGCAACCGCAAGAATCCTTCGAACGAAACCTTTTTCTCCATCTGCAGCCCAATGGGCTTTCCCTCTGAGCCCAAGCCCACACTCTCAAACGGAAACGGCAACGTTTTGTAACCGTCCAAAAAGTAGTTACTCTCAGGGAACTTCAAATACGGCACCGTTTTCTCGTTCAGCCGAGTCATCACCGAGTCGACCTCAGGACTCACTATCATGTCCGTGTTGTATGTCCACACGGCGATAATTCCTCCCGGTTTACGGAGGAGACGAGTCGCGACGGCATAGAATTTCGGGAGATCGAACCAGTGCACGGCGGTTGCGACGGTTATTAGATCGACG
>OVAF01000623.1:0-35332 GCA_900406245.1 Odontarrhena argentea | reverse complement strand
GGGTTAGGAAAACTGATAGTCCCTAAGTGGTTAGGTTAGATCTTGTTTTCCTACAGTTGTGGCCGAGTAAATGTCGAGAACAGGTGGTGGTTGGGTGAATTAAAGGCGACCGTGTAATCTCCTCTCAGAGAAGTTGTTGGCGCCGTTAATGGTGTCGATGGCACGGTCGTAATTAAGGGANCCAAAAAAAAAAAAAAAAAAAAAAATACAATGGCATAACATGTAAATAACTGATCAGAAGAGGGTTAGATGGTCCGAAAATTGGAAGATTTGGGGAGAAGAATTTTGTGGACTAGCTTTGTGATTGACCACAAATGTTAGCCCATTTGTGTAAAAATCCCTAAATAATACATGCAAAAAAAAAAAAGAAGGTTGTTACACGTAGAGATATAAAATTTAATTTTTTTGCTGTTAAACTATATAGATTTGAAAATATCCTATATGAACATGGATATGGCATTTCATTTTATTAAAAAATTAGTTTATATTATTGTCTATGTTTTGGATATACCTAAAACTATATATTTACGTTTATATTATTGTCTATTGTTGTGTTCTAAAAAAATAACAATAACTAAAAAAACAGACAAATCGGGACAAAATAAATGACGTTCCAATTTTTTTTTTTCAATTTTTAAAAACAATTTATATGTCAAAAAGCCAAGTCACAAGTTACAAGTCACAATTCTTTTAGCCAAGCCAACATTACACTTCATTTCTCCTCGAAGTTACTTCCTAAATAATGATATAATTTTTAAAAGTTTAATATTTATATTTGTAAATTTTATAAATATTAACTATTATGATTTCCTTTATTTTTACAGAATATGTATATTTATATTTTTAGATATTTGTAATTATTTGAAATTATTGTTGATATTACAAGTATTTTAAACCTATAATACACTCAATAATATACATGAATCAAAGCCGAAATTAAAAATAATATTTTTTAATTTAAAAGTAATTTTTTCACGGATATGGATTAATTTCTTTTAGTTTGTTTTCAAATATCATATACAGCAAAACAAAAATATTAGAATACATACAACCCCAAGAGAAATGACGCGAGACACATTTTGTGAAACAAATGTTACAAAAAAAAAAAAAAGAGTCTACTAAATAGCCAAAATTTACATTTACAAAACATAAAAGATCACTTCCTCATTTACAAAAAAAATCATTAAGTCAGGCACGGTGAAAAACCCTTCGAAAGATAGCTACCGATGTGTGAAAAAGAGGTCAAAATCACATCGTATCATGCGCCACGCCAGTTGATACTTCTGCTAAACTCAATGCTGAGGTCGGAAAACCTGTAGTTGATCCCACGATGTATAGAAGTCTCGCCAGTGCTCTTCAATACCTTACCATCACGAGACCTGACATCGCCTATGTCGTCCAACAAATATACTTATTCATGCACAATCCTTGTGAGCGTCACTTTAACGCTCTTAAAAGGACTGTTCGCTACATCAAGGGAACTATCGACCATGGCATGCACTTTACAAAGTCCTCCACAAAGACTCTAATAGCTTACACCGACGCCGATTGGGTAGGCTGTCCCAACACTCGTCGTTCCACCTCTGATTTACCTAATCAAACATTTATCATTCCATACCCATGAATTTGCATTCTGGAGCACCATAAGCATTATAGCATAAGAAGAATCCACAAACTTAGGAGCTCCTCCTTTGAAATATGAATTGTAGCAACTAACCACGACAACCGCAAGAACCAAATCTTTCCTCAAGATCGCCACTACTTTCGCCTCCCTAACATGAATAACATCATGATCATTATTCGAGACTACTCTAAAACTCCGCATCGGATTCGCTCTCAGCTACACACACGTAACAACAAACATACCAAGTTCATTAACGGTTAACTAACTTATAATTAAACTAAAAACCATTGCGTTACAAGGACTCCTACCCAACGCCTCACAAACAATCCAATGAGATTCCTTTACTTTTTTTTTATTTTTAAAATAAACAGAGCATACAAATAGTAAACAGTTTTTCAGATTCTTAATTTCACAAAAACAATACCTTGGTGTATGATGATTCAATGGTCTGATTTATAAGCTTTCCAAGGAGATGCCATTAGTACCAAAGAAGTGGCATACAAGTTATTGAATTAAAAGCAGTTGATGGAGAGAAGAGGAGACGAAGCAAGAAGGGAGAGAAACGCTTTTTGGTTTTGTTATTAGTTGAGCTTCTAATTTTATTCGATATATTTCTATCTTGTCGAAATCAATAAGGAATTGAGACTATAAATAAATAAAGTTACAAAATTAATAAAGAATATGTTGATCTGTCACTTTCATTGGTTTTTTTTTTTTTTAGAACCGTAAATTTCATTGGCTAAAAAATAAATAAATCTCCTGAAAAAATAATTCTCATCACGAGCGGATTTTTTATTAGTAATATTTTAATTTAATTGGGTTAGCTATATTTACTTTAGTGTTGAGATTAAAGTTTATAATTTGAGATTATAGCTATTGAAATTCTTAGTAATTTGGCTTTTCTTTTAAACAATACTAATATGTTTATATGTTCCTTTCTTAAAAGTATTATGATTTTCATTTGATGAAAAATGATATTCTTAGAATTGTTAAAATTTTCGGAGACTTTATGCTTCTTGCCAAGCTCTATTCTGGTTGGCTGATTTACTCGTGGATCGACTAGTGATTGCCACGTGGTTATAATATAGTTAGACGAGAGTGATTAAATTATCGGTAATATTATAATACTAAAATGAGTAAGCATGCAAAGTCCAAAAATAAAACCTCATGCCATTTTGGTTGTTAGAAACATAGCATACAATGGCCTACATATGTATTAAAACGGCACGTAGTTCTTCTGTTTTTCAAAATGGAATTTCTTGATATTCTCGCCAATCGAAGAAAAATCATTAAATGGATGGCTCTTCGGCTTTTTTTCCTCCTCCTCACCGTCAGACCTGTCGGCATTAATTGGGGGATGGAAGCGTCGCACCTTCTTCCGCCATCTAAGGTTGTAGAGCTTTTAAAAACCAACGACATTGCCAAAGTGAAGCTCTTTGATGCTGACTTAGATGTTCTCAAAACTTTCTTTGGTTCCAATATTGGTGTCACTATCAAAATCCCTAATTGTTTAGCAAGAGATTGAATGCGTCTACATAGGTAGCAGAGAGCTGGGTTCATGACAATGACATTGTCCATTACATACAACTGGCTGCGAATGGCAATATATTAAACCTTCAAGTTGTGGATACCACATTTGATGCTGATTTTAGTAATCCAAGGAAGTTCAAAGAATTCTGCACTTGTATTTAAGACTTCGTAGCTCTCTGCACTTGAATTCCGAGTGATTGTGTATTTAGATACATTTAGTTTCTTTCCGAAATTAACCAATAGCTTGTGCCCTTTTCTCTTGTACTTCCTCATTGATTTGTGTTGGAAAATAGAACAACGATTTCACAATATTCTTCATTTAATACTATTGTAAGTCATTCTTCCTAGTTCCTATGAGAGCATTGTCAAATTTCTCTGAGATAAACTAGTAGCACTGCCCATGATTGTGTATCAAATTTACAATGCCATGTTCTAAATGCAAGCACGCTATTGCAAGCTTTGTTCACAAAAGTAAAACCAAACAATAACAGATACAAAACCTTTAACTCTGATATGCAACGGACTAAACATACATAGCAATGAGAGAAAATACTCAGAGAAAAAAAAAAAATTACCTGAATGTTTGGAGCAAACAAACTTGGTTGATCGGTGAAAAATATAACCATTTGCCCTATTTCCTACTTCAACAATATTCTCCTTTCTCGGCGTATGATATGACATACATGCAATGCTTGCTCATGAACTTCACTAAAAGCAGCAACTAGAGAAAAAAATTTGGGTTTTGTGCAAAAAAACCCTTGAAGTCGCCAATTTTTGCAAGTTTACCCTCGACCTTATTATTGTGCAGGTCAAACCTATGAACTCCAAAGTCACCCGCAATATAGCCCTTCTGTATATTGGTGATGTGTTTTGAGTTTTGGAGACCGAACTACGTGCTGTTTTTCCTCTTTCATTTGGTACAAAAATATGTTCCCTCATGGGTTCGAACCATTCACCTCCAACAACACAGCAAAAGGAAGTTACCACTAGACCACAAGAACACATTACAACATGACCGATTGTATTTATTATATAGTGTAACAACGTTATAAAAATAAAAATATGCGACCTAACCCTAAACCCTATTCACAAACCCTAATTCATAAACCCAAACCCTAACCCTAAAACCCAATTCATAAAACCTAAACCCTAACCCTAAACCCTAACCCTTAACCTTAATTCATAAACCTTAACCCGAAATCCTTTTTCATAAACCCTAACCCTAAACCCTTTCATAAACCAAACCCTACACCCTAACCTTAAACGTTATGATTTAAGGTTAAGGTTTAGAGTTTACAAATTAGGATTTAGGGTTAGGGTGTAGGGTTAGGATTTAGGGTTAGTGTGTAGGGTTAAGGTTTATGAATAGGGTTTAAGGTTTAGGGTTAAGGTTTATGAATTAGGGTTTAGGGTTAGGGTTTATGAATTAGGGTTAAGGGTTAGAGTTTATGAATTAGGGTTTACGGTTAGGGTTAAGGTTTAGGGGTTATGAAATAGGGTTTAGGGTTAGGTTTATGAATTGGATTTAGGGTTAGGGTTTAGGGTTTAGGGTTTATGAATTATGGCTTAGGATTAGGGTTTAAGGTTTAGGATTAGGGTTTACAAATTAGAGTTTAGGTTTAGGGTAAGGGTGTAGGGTTTGGTTTATGAATAGGGTTAAAGGTTAGGGTTAGGGTTTAGGGTTAATGTTTATGAATTAGGGTTAAGGGTTATGGTTTATGAATTAGGGTTTAGGGTTTAGGGTTTATGAATTGGGTTTTAGGGTTAAGGTTTATGATTTGGGTTTAGTATTTAGGTTTTGGGTTTATGAAATAGGGTTTAAGGTTAAGGTTTATGAATTGGATTTAGGGTTAGGGTTTAGGGTTTGTGAATTAGGGCTTAGGATTAATGTTAGGGTTTAAGGTTTAGTATTTATGATTAGGGTTTACAAATTAGAGTTTTTGTTTAGGGTTAGGGTGTAGGGTTTGGTTTATGGATAGGGTTTAGGGTTAGGGTTTATGAAAAAGGGTTTAGGGTTAAGGTTTATGAATTAAGGGTTAGGGTTTAGGGTTTATGAATTGGGTTTTAGGGTTAGGGTTTGGGTTTATGAATTAGGGTTTGTGAATAGGGTTTAGGGTTAGGTCACATATTTTTATTTTTATAACGTTGTTACACTATATAATAAATACAATCGATCATGTCATAATGTTTTCTCGTGGTCTGGTGGTAACTCTCTTTTGCTGTGTTGTTGGAGGTGAATGGTTCGAACCTATGAGGGAACATATTTTTGTACCAAATGAAAGAGAAAAAACAGCACGTAGTTCGGTCTCCAAAACTCAAAACACATCACCAATATACGGAAGGGCTATATTGCGGGTGACTTTGGAGTTCATATGTTTGACCTGCACAATAATAAAGTCGAGGGTAAACTTGCAAAAATTGGCGAGTTCAAGGGTTTTTTTGCACAAAACCCAAAATTTTTTGTATAAATTCAATAGTTATAATCCTTGTAAATCACAAACGTAGTGGACAAAAACATTTCTCCAGTATCATATGAGGATTATGAAATCACATGAGGGCCATATTATGACATTCATAAAGCCGCAAGAACTGAACTAAAAAGATTGGAATTACTTGATCATTTTCTCAACTTTGCTACACTATATTCTAGATCAGTTTCCTTCTTTTTTAATCCGTCCAGACTTTACCATCTTCTTTGATTCTAAAACACGGGGTAAAATATACCACTGGTAGTCCTCATGCAAACTGCGATGTTAGGTTAACAGAGTCAGCTGCTACAAATCAAATTTCAAGATAGAACTCTTTGTCGCATACCATTTGATGTGAACTCACCTTATCCCGAAATAAAGTTACAACTAAGTTCTCCTTTAGCACAACCTGAAACCAAACGGGAGAGTTAAAGATGATACAAATAGGATGAATTAGATGCAATCTTGAAATAGATCTTGATGCTTTTGTGTTGTGCGCCAAAAATCTAAATACATTACTACTAATATTAAATAAATGAAACATCGAAATAATTTTTTTTGATACACAAACCAAGATTGACCAATAAATTACCTTTCAATGTTTGACAAAAAATAAGTAAAATAAAGAACAATCTGATGATCTAGGGGAGGAAATTACTAGTAACTTAGAGATTTTCTTAGTTTTGTCATGTATACAACAATAGAGAAATATAATCATGCTAAAGCAGGAAAGACCAAAAAACTGAGAGATCAAAGTGAGTACTCTGTTTAGAAACGCCGTTCCTCATGGCACTTGGATTGAGCATGAAAGTGTAGAAATTCTCATGCTTCTGTTTTTTTTCTACTATTTGTGTAATCCTCTTAGAAAAGTCAAATTCTTCCCAACTCCTTCTAGATCCTACAATAGAGAAAATGACTATAATAGATTACTTGGAAAAAATAAAGTAAGCAATCAACCTCAGAACCACAATTAGAGGTAAAGGTAAAATTGTATAGACAAAAGACATGTAAGAGAGACTGAGATGTTTAGCGCAGAAGGAGGAGGAGAAGAACTGAGTCAATGTATCGTGCTTAATTTTTCCACTTCCATAAACTTGAAGACTATGTAGGAAAGCCGACGATTGTTCGAATCCCCACATAATCACCCACCATCGTTTCAATCATTGATTAAGCTCGCCTTTAGTGAAGAATAGGAAGAGGTGGAACGGCCGGCTTAGAATCAAACAGAAGAAAAAAATGAATTGAGGTTTCTGTTTTTTCATCAAAATTTTCTTGAAAAAGCTAAAATTTAACTTACAAAATTCAACTTAAATAAACGGCCCAAAAGCCCAACTTATCAAACTAAGGAATGAATCATAGGAAAATCACAAAAAAGAAATTAAATAGCTTATTTTTTATTTAAAAGAGATAAAATTATAAAATTTATCAAAAATTTTTGCTGATATGTCAATTCTATTGGCTAAAAATATTGGTTCTAGACTTGCCCATGTGGCACCTCTAGATGGAGTTAAATAATTCAACTTTTATATTAAGGAGATATCTTCCATGGTTTTTGAAGATTTTTCCCTTTTCCACTCAATTATTAACCGAAGTGTATTAACAATTAAAAATATACATGTTGACTGACATAGTTATTTTATTTTTTTGTCTTTATGCATATACTTGAGAAATTGGTGATCATGCGTCGTTGAGTTAAATGAATTTCAAATCATTTGAACGTATTTAATATCTTAGAGTTTTAATAATATTTTGAAAGTATAAAATAATTTAATAGAAATAAAGTACGTATATATGTTAAAATTTATTGTTAATCCTATTATTATTTCATGAAATAAATTTTTTATGATTCTTGTTTTATGATTTATATTATGAGAAATGACTTCTCGACTTCCTTTAACCATTTTATTGTATATATATAATAACTAAGTAAACTATTTTTTTAATTAATGAACAATCAAAATTAAGAATAGAAATCATGTGGATGTCATGTACATGATGATGTGGAGGAAAGAAAAGAGATAAAAATTCCCTTTAAATACATAAGATCTCTACTAAGTTTACAAAAAAAACAATTTGTCAACTAAGTTCCATTAATTTCAAAAAGTGTTAAAAAAGAGACCATATAAAATTTGAAATAGGTGATCATAATCTCTCTCTTTCTATATGTGAGCTCAACCACGACTTTCCTTCGTTCTTGTGGTTGATATCTCTCAATTGTATTGTGAGTTGTGTATGTTTTCGGGCTCTGTTATTTAACCCAAATATCAGTCTTTCCCCTTCATTAGCAATTGAAATATTAGGATCTCGCGTTTCACTTGCATACAAAATTTTGTTTTTGTTTTTCCATATTTCAACGGAAGCTAAAGTAAAGGTTGTCGAATATTCTTTGCTAACCAATATGCTTCCATCAGGTGCAAAACATAGTTAATAGTTTATGTTTGCTTAGGCTGTATAAAAAATGACACACATAAAACCCGATTAATGTGGAGAAAAAAATGCATGCATATATTTATTGTTTAAGAGTTTAATTTCAAAAACTATGAATATAAAATGGATAGGCATATGAAATTAAATCATGTAAGTATCTTACATAAAAAATGACACACATAAAACCCAATTTATGTTTGCTTAGGCTGTATAAAAAATGACACACATAAAACCCAATTAAATGTGCAAAAAAAATGCATGCATATATTTATTGTTTAAGAGTTTAATTTCAAAAACTATGAATATGAAATGGATAGGCATATGAAATTAAATCATATAAGTATCTTATATTACATAAATAATTACATAGCTAGGCTGATGTTACAATAATGTTTATAGACATTAACTATCTAAACGCTTAGGAATTTAATTTGGTATTGACTTGTATAATTGGGGGCACCTAGAATAGATCATTTGATCTACGAAGGAGATAATTACTCTTCATTTTTCATTCTTTTTCCTTGCCTTTTTATGCCATTGTTCTAGTGCCTTTGAAGTTTGCTCATCGAATACAGACCGTTTCATTGTGGATCCCATCTGTAAATATTGTTTAAATTAATGAAGATAATAATTTTATAGAAAACATTTTATGGAAATAAAAGAAGTCAAGCATGCCTGAGTAACAAGAGCATAAAGGGGTAGTGTGATATAACTGCACAAAAATTGTACTCCCACCCTGAAACCACACACCAAGTGTTCAATAGTCATAAACTTATTATTCAAGTTTCTCACTGGTCATGTTGATTATAGCGTAAGACTCACCCTAGACAAACACGAATAATTATAAGGCCAAAATGGTAATGAAAGCATGATCTTAACCCGAACTCGTACTACAACAAAACTCAAAATTAGGTAAGTTGGTAAAAGAGAATAGCATAAATATAGGGAAAATGAAATAAAGGACAAGTGTAAGTTACCCATATCCAAAAAAAATAAGTAATTTCAAACGCATTCTGAAAGAGAACAAAGTGAATCATATGAAGAACTAAATCAGGCTTGCCGAACCAAAAATGCATGTCAGAGACATTTACAAGTGGCATGCCTTGAATCACTGCATGTCTCTCTTGAATTTCCAGGGCCATGTATGATATAATGGCTTGAAGCTTTGTTCCAATGGCTAGAGTTAACTTTAAACCAACCAAAAATTAATTGGATCATAATGTAATTGTCTGATATTTTGTTTAACGTAACACTTACAATAAAAGATCAATCAATCACTTACCAGAGGAGGAATCATGGTTATTATAGTTGTAACATACCATCCTATTAAGTTTTCAATTTATTTGATAGTGTTAGTTTCTATGTTGGAAACAAAAGAACAAAATTCTATAAATGTGGGCATGTTAAATAAAGACTAACCGTGGACATCAAAGAGTAAAAACAACATCACGAAGGCCCATAGTTCTGGTCTGTCCATCACCCAAAAAAATTGATGAGAAAACTGTTGAAATAATAAACAAGGTAAAGAGTATTGTAGAAAGTATATAAGTACCTTATTCCCACAACTACCTTGAAGTCGTCTTCTAACGATCTTTTTATGTACTTTTGAAAATCAAAATTCATGCCAGGTGCCAAATGAACCTATAATAAATATAATTTGTTAAACAATCATAAGTGGATACTTTTATGAAGGCACTTAAATATACAATACTAATACACTCACACTTATAAATCCATGTCGCATTGTCAAATAATCAGATTTTCTCACAGATCTGAATATTTGACGAAAGAAACACATCTGAAAATGTAGAAACATGTTATATAATTCCATAGGAAAGAGAAAAAAAAAATATTTTATCAACAATGCCACACATAAAATCATACAATATAGAAGGAGAATTTATTATTAGCCCACGGATTAACATGTTCTCGGACAAATGAGGTCTCATGTGTGAGTCTAAATCTAGACGGATCTGTACAAAATCAATAAATACAACAAGTCAAACAACCAATAAAAGTATGGCTTTTGCCTATGGACAATGTTTAAAATCTACCATTTAACATTTCTTGTTCCTGGATGACCTCTTGCTCCCATACTTTCCATTCGCGGATCTATGTTTTATAAAGATTTTAATGACATCAACCACGACTATAATCATCTAAGAATACAAAACCTACATTGTGATAAATTTGTATATATTACCTTTGCTCTTCCGAGCATCATGGTTATAGCACTGTATATCACATGAAATACTGCTAGGAAGAATATGAATATATGCACTTGATGTAATGCATTCAACGATATAAGTGGTACATAACCCTAAAATAACAAAACCCATTTTTAAAATCGATAAAAAAATATCAGATACTTAAACCATGAATTAAAATAATAGTCATAAATATTAATTACATCCTTGCATTTTGTTGGAGCACCGCCAGCCAAAGATCGACGTCGAATAGATGATAGATGCATTTTGTGAACAACTTTCTTCTGATCTTTACTTGGTCCATCGTATGGAGCACAAAATGACATTGATTGGCCGTACCTTGATGGAACACATATACTTGCAATATAGTTTTGGCCAAATGTTAAAAGTAGAGAAATAAATCCCAAGACCATGAGCTCTACAAATTGCACAAAACATGATATTAATTTAAGTGAGTACGAAGCAAGTACGAAACTGACAGTTTTATTGAATACCATTTTTAATCTTCTCAAGAGCTTCAAATAAAGCTTTCTTCTTCTTTCTCTCGAAAACCTACATCAATGTCAAGGCAATAAGAAAGTATTATAGAAAATAGAATAATGCACACTAACTACAAATTGTTTGGGAAATTACATTGCCGACTTTATGAATGATAATTTCCAAAATAATGGAAATTAAAATGATAACCCCACAAACAGTGGAGACGGCCCAAGTTGGGGTTTGGTCTAACTGTCTCGGACCTTCCACGCCCCCTCCACCTCCACCACCTCCAGCCATTAGTTATCTATTTGTTTATGACAAAGAAATTTAAACGAAGAAGACAACACACAAAATTCATTCATAGAGTTTGAGGTTGATAAGACAGATAAAGAATGCATAAAAGAAAATGGATAGAGGTTGATGTTGATTAGAGAAACAAATAACGGACAAAGTAAAAGGGAAGATGTTGACAATGAAATGCAAACGAAAATAGTAGAGGAAGTATAGAAAAATCCGGTGAGTTATTAATATTCTTGTTTTATTATTAAATATTTTTAAAAAAAAAATTTTCCGCTTCCCTACTTTACAGGTAATTCTAACATTCTACAAGTGAGAATGTGCGGAGACAAACGAGTGGGAATAACTGGTAGGCTAATTTTAGGAAAAAAAAATTTGTTAACAAAAATAGAAATTTTTTATTAATGCCAAGCTTATTTAAAATGAGACTTGTAAATTTGGTGTCAGATTTAAGAAAACTCCAAGGCAAACATAGTGTGTTGGATTAAACGTAGATAACAAATCATACAAAGTTTCAATGCAAATATGATTCAAATAATATTCTAGAGGTTGGTTGACTGCTCGAACATCTTAGATAATACGTCTCTAGATTATTCATAAGACCTTGATGTTGGCACAAAAAATGTGGAACCTCCTCAACCAATTGAGTTTTTAACAAACATAAATGGAACCAAATCGACCAATTTTTGGAAATGAGAAATAATTTTGGGATCCAGTAGGCATTTCGTTGGATTTTAAGCTAGCTAGAACAAGAAAAGACCCGATAAATTATGAAACTGGTTTTGGGTTGAGAGTTGATAACGGAGTTTTTAGGACCGGGAAAATCAAATACAATTTATACCCGTCGAACAACTGAAATTAATCGATGTAGTATAGATAGGATCAAACACAAGGACCAATTAACATATTAGACTAGTATGCAATGCGAAGTAAGTAAATACAACGATGCAAAGAAACAAACTACGATGCAAATTAATGAGAATAACAAGATGGTGGTGAATATCGAGTGACCAGATAACCAAGTAACAAGAGTTAGTTGTAACGAGAGTGATGATGAAGCTGTAATAGTAACAAAGATGAATGATTAACAATGTAAAAAAATATAATAAAAGCGTTAAGCTCTAAGCAGGTTCAAAAATGCACAATCGAATTACTAAACTCTCGGACTAATGTCGATCGTCACTGGTTCGAGGTGGGTGTCAGACGACATTACTAGGTGGTGCCGGTCGCTACTACGCCCAGAGTTTTCCAATTCTTGAGCTAGAACACACATGTATGATCCACAAACTAATCAAGGGGAGGGGGGGGGGGCGTTTATGGATACTCTTGCGTAGACACTTTATCGATCGACGCACTACAAAGATGTCGATCGACACTAATCCAAGAGTCTACTACTTGATTTGTGCTTTCCGAACCTACTTAAGTCTTAACGCTTGATCATTATACTTTTCGTTCCGAATCACCATCCTTGCTACTGTTTACTTAAAGTCATCCTCATCATCATCTTTGTTACTTGATCTTTTGCTTCTTGGTTACTTGTTCACCATCATCATTGTTATTTGTTTCCTAGTTTCGTATTTTACTTTATTTGTATTTCATCCCTAGTCTAGATTTATAATACCCGCCGAAACAACCGAAATTAATCGGTGTAGTATAGATGAGGTCAAACACAGGGACCAATGAACAATCTAGACTAGTTTTGCAATGCGTAAATGAAATATGAAACTAAAGAACGAACTAAATGCAAAATGACAATGCAAGTGACAAAGGAATGAGATGATGATGGTGATATGCAAAGAATCAAGTGACCAAATAAACGAGATGGTGAAATCTAGTGATGAGGAAGAAGACGAGTATGTAAACAGTGATGAATGATGGTGAAAGACGATGTAAACAATATTATAAAATCGTTAAGATCCGTATAGGTTCAGAAAGCACAATCAAGTAGTAGACTCTCAGACTAGTGTCGATCGACACCTTTGCGGGACGTCAATCGACAAGGGTCCGAGGTAGGTGTCGGCCAAGAGTGTCGGTCGTTACTACGCTCTAAGTTTTCTAGTTCTTGAGCTAGAACACATGTTGCTTCACAAGACTATTGCTCTAGCGCTGGTGAAGACTCTTCTCACCCTATTAAATATCTTCCAGTGATGGCATCAACAAAGTGAGAGCATAGAGATCTAGACTAGAACTCACAAATAAAGCGTCTATTATTGGAATCCCGGCGTGTCATAACCACGGCATGATCAATGCCTAGGACCCTAAGATCGTTCACTTAGGGGTACTTACACCCTAATACCTAAAGATCTTCCCTTCTCAGGAATGGCATAGAGATCAGATCACTTTAAAGAATATTATTGAAAACAAAGAGAATCGACACCATTCTACCACGAGATATGTACAATCCTACTACTACATTAACCTCAACAAAACGAACTACTCACTCATGAAGTATGAACTCATCAAGTATGAACACACATGATGAATAGAAGAGAGACTTTTATTAAGAAACATAGAACAAAGTGTTTTGTGGGAAGCAAAGAGGAGTTTTGCTCCCAAAGTGGGGATCCCCTTACAAATGACTAGAAGAAAATATTTATCGGTATAAACACGAGCTAGGATAAAAAGGTGTGCTCTAGAAACTTCAGGATACCAATCAAATTAGATCAATCTTCTTACAGAAAGTTTCCGTTATGAAGATTCTCTCCATAGTCTTCAAGATATCTTCCAAGATCTTCAAGATATCCTCCAAGATCTTAAAGATATGCATCAACCGGATAAGGAAAGTGTCTAATTCTATCTCCTCATGATTCCACACCAACCCTTCTATATTTGAATCCTCACAATGCTTGGTGATGACAGTGGTTTTCGGCACCGGGTAATCAAATAAATTTATAATACCCGCGCCTAAACAACCGAAATTAATCGGTGTAGTATAGATGGGGTCGAACATAGGGACCAATGAACAAACTAGACTAGAAATGCAATACTAATAAAGTAAATACTAAACTACGAAACAAAGTACGAGGATGCAAAGATGAATATGAAACTAAGGAACAAAGATTGAGCAAACGAGATGATAATGATAATGATTAGCAATAAGTAACAGTTGCAGGATGATGCTGTAAACAGTAAGAACAATATGAGAAAGCGTTAAATCCCATGCAGGTTTAGAAATTGCAATCAAGTAGTAGACTCTCGGACTAGTGTCGATCGACACCTTTGCAGGATGTCGATCGACAGTGGTCTAAGGTGGGTGTCGGTCGACACTCTTGTGGAGTGTCGATCGCTACTACGCTCTGAGTTTTCTCGTTCTTGAGCTAGAATTCATGTTGCTTCACAAGACTATTGCTTTTGTGCAGGTGAAGACTCTTCCAATTTTACGGGATACCTTCTAGTGATGGCACCAATAGAAAAGGAGCATAGAGATCTAGACTAGACTCACAAATAAAGCAATCAATTCCGAATACTAGATGTAGTCCGCCATGAAAGTTAGTAGCGTCTATTATTGGAATCCTGGCGCGTTATAACCACAGCTTTGTCAGAGCCTAGGACCCTAAGACTGTTCACTTCGGGGGAACATACTCTCTAATATCCATTGATCCTCCCCTTTAGGGAATGACATAGAGATCGGATTACTCTAAAGAGTATCATTGAAAACTCAAGAGAAACGACACCACCCTACTACTACGATATGCACAATCCTACTACTACACAGACTTCAACAAAGAACTACTCACACATGGTGAGAAAAGACATGATACGAACCAAAATTTGCAGAGTAACTTTTTATTACAACTTGGATGATTGTAAAGAATAACTACAAGAGTATATATAGGTAAGAGGCACAAGCTAGGGTAAAAAGGTGTCTTCTAGAAGCTGAATATCGAGCATCAATCAGCTTTCATGGCATAATCATCGTCTTTTGAAAAGTTTCCATTTCTGCCTCAAAAAGGGTGTCGACCGACACCATGGTGTGCTGTCGGTCGACAAGGCCATGTGACCTTCTTGGAAACTTCGTTTTGTGTGTCGGTCGACGCTCCAATGGGCTGCCGGTCGTCACTCACGGCAGGGTTCCTCATTTCTTTGGTCCTTGCTCCATAATTTGTTGATAAACTCCATAATACTTCCAAAAGCCACAAAAAACCCCCAACACGTACTTTTACATAAAAACACTCTTAAAATGGTAAAACCAAGGGAAAATCCTTTCAAAAGATAACAACCGATGTGTAGAAAAGAGGTCAAAATCACATCGTATCACTTGGCCAATTTGATGATGGTTATAATTGATGACGACCATGCTTTGATGTTTCTACTCTCCTACAGACTTATCTTTGGAAAACTTATTGGCAGATAATAACAATAGATTGATGGTTTGTCTCTTTAAATGCATTCCAAGGGAGAATCATTATTCAAAATCATCTTCTACCCTTGCTTAGGATCACCTCTAAGAATTTTCTTAGAGTCATGTTTCTTGTTTGTTGTTTTAAAAAACTACGCATGAAGTTGCTTGTTTTGAAAGAGAGAGTAGATGGAGTTGAAGAACTTGCCAAGCATGAGAGAAAAAATCAAGCTTAGGGTGATGGCGAGGTGCAACAATGGGCTCGGGGAAAGACTTTACGTCACAAAGCATGAGCTTATCATTGACTCGTCATCCTTTTGATGATCCGATAGTCAAACCTGAGTAAATCTGCACAAGAATGTTCCTTGGGAAAAAGATGAGTAGAAGAATCAAAAGGAATCACATGGTCATTGAACTCAAACCTCTTTGTTATTTTAGGGAATTTTTTTTTTTTTGAAAAATCGCTTGAATTTTTAGCTAAAAAAACAAGCAAGAAAGANCCCCCCCCCCCCCCCCCCCCCCAAGACTTAAACTTAACACTGTCCTCAGTGTTTGAGCTCAGCATAGAGAGGAGAAAAGGGAAAAAAAATCGAAAAACTCAAACATAGACGAGAAAATTTTACCACTGTTAACGCAAGGATTTCGACCGCCACTAATTGGGGTATTGGCCAATTCCTTTGATAAATTTTCATAAATTGAGCTCTGGTGTCGATCGACTCCAGAGTGTAATGTCGATCGTCACTTCCCCGTTTCTCTTCATCCTAATCTGATTTCTCGCAAAATAGGCGAAAACGTAAAATGCAATAAAATGAAAAACACAAAGGAAAAGAAAACTCCAACTTTGTGAATCGAAAACTAATTTTCAAATTTGGTTTTTCATTTTTTTTTTCCTTTCGGCTTATAATGTATGATTTTGCCCCAAATTTTTGAATTTAGTACAAAATTTTCTAAGTTAAAAACCATAGTTAATTTCAAGTCTTCCACATAAACAACATGATAAACCATGATCAAGCTAAAAATAATAAAACATAAAACTTGCAAAGTTGTAACAACTCCGAATACAGTTATACACAATTGTACCGAGTTGAACAGCCATGTTTCTCATCCTCCTCATACATCGTAATCGCATTTTTAGCTCTACCATTTAAATCCATCTCACCATAATTCATACTAAATGAACTTCCTCTCTCATTAACGCATTGATTTATTTCCACATGCAAAACACTTCTGAGTATACCCCCCTTTGTGGTGTATAGAAACTTACAACGTCTTCATCATCACAAATATACGATTTTCTCTTTGTTTCAATCGCCAACGGGATGTAACTCATTCTTATCTTTGAGTCTCTATCTACCCTGATCTTCCTCTATATTTTTTTTCTCTAAAACCGAGTAAGTTATAGCCTCCAAAGATGATGTTTTGAACGGTAAAGCATGAAAGCTAGCACCCTTCGAATCCCATTCACACTTATTATCGATTTCTACGTAACACCCTACGTAATCAAAATATATGGCTATTGTTATCACTGTACCTATAAAATAGTATGTGGGACAACTTAGAATGTGGAAATAAATCAATGCATATCATATAAAAGCATTTGAACAAATTCTAAAAAATGGCCAACTATGAAATCTCTGCCCGGTACAACTAGAACAACTCAGTTTAACTACGTCTAGTACGAAAACACCAAAATCTCTACCTAGTTCGACTAGTGTCTTTATAATAAAGAAATGTTCATCTCTTGACTATTCATGAGAGATTGTCATGTGTCCCCTTTAAAATGTTTATTTTCCTTTTAGTCTTTTTCTTAATTTACTTTTTGTTTATATATCATCCACTAATTTACATTAATAAGTACATCAAAATATAAATGAGTGTCAAACAAAAAAAACAATCACAATAATTACAATGATTTGTTAAATTCCTGGAAGAAGTTTGCATATGTGATTTTACTATATATTCTCACAATCATAATTTTATTTTTCAAATACATTAGGATACATATAACTTAATAACTTCTGTTTTTACAGTTTGACGAAAGAAAGTATACAAACATGATTAATTCTTCGGCACATAAAAAATTACAAACAAGATTAATTATTTTTGATATTTACAAAAGCCTTTAAAAACAGTGTTTCTCAAGTAAATATACGACTCATAATAGAGGATCAAACGATTTTAAAGTTTATGGATATAAACCTAAGGGTTAAGTAAAACTAAAGGATTTAAGATTGGCTTTGGGTTTCTAGGATTTTGGTTTTAGGGTTAAACCCTTCTAAAATTAGGGTTTATGATTTAATAATTATTAAGGTATACGTTTTAGTGTTTAGGGTTTACATTTAAGAGTTTATGGTTTGTTATGAGTGAAACCACTTTTTGGTTTAAGATTTTAGGGTTTATAGTTCTTAATTTATAAACCTTAGCTTAAAAAACCCTAAAACCCGATAAATATTTAAGAAGTGATATTTAAAATAATTTATCCCTTCCAATGGTATTTTTGAAAAGTGTACACAAAAAATGATGATTTTGAAATTCCCCCAAAACTTTTTGGGACGTATCAAATAATACTTGCATATATTCCACACAGATGATAAATACAATTTGCTATTATGTAATAAAATATTAGAAAATAACTGCTCATATACATATGCAAAATGCATCTACACTGATATAAATTTATCGATCAAATTTTTAATGAACAACACATTTTTTTCATTATACTATAAAAGAATTTCAACATATATCAATACATATATACATTTATTTGCATCCGTCAATATATTCTTAAAATATATTTTCCAATATTATGTATTGTTTTTTTATTAGAAAATGTAATAACCGCGCAAGACACAAACCTTTCTCTAGTAACTAATATAATAGTTATACTCTTGCAGATTTGGTAATCCATCTACATTGCTATTCTACCGAATACCATCTCTTCCAATCTCTTCCAATCTCTTCCAATCTATTGGTTACCAATGCAATATCCTAAATGTGCCATATACACACAGCCAATTGAATATCTATAGCAAAATACAATTAATTTCAGTTGGAATTTGCATAAAATACCAAAATCCACATTACAACAAAATCTTACACTTCTCTTAATCAATCTCACCTACAAAACTAACTTCACATTTGTATTAATCAATTTCCTAGACTAAAAAAGCTACATGAAAGCTCCATTTCCAACTTCAGTGTCACAGAAGAGGAGAACGAACCACACCCGATTTTGAGCTTCAAAATCAAACTTGGATGATAAATATCACCTCAAATCTTCTAAAGAACTTTACTTGGGGTCTTCTGTTGTTCGAAACCAAGCTTGAGCTGAGCTCAGTTGGATGACAAAGATGAGAGATTATGTCCCGATTTTGTCTGCGATGCATACGAATGGGGGTACTGGATTTGGGGAAAACTTTTGTGGTTTCGGTTTATGTGGATAAACCCAACCAACCAAACCAAACAAACCAAACTAAGAGGATAATTGATTTAATTTTCCTCACATTAACCGGACAACTCAAAAGGAGAAGAAGGGTATAATGGACTGCAGAAATTAGGGGAGTGCCTTAGAAAGGAGAGGAGTGGTTTAGCAAATTTCAATTCAATAGAGATGATTTCAGCACTTCGTCCCTTAGACCTGGGCATAATATCTGAAATTCGAACGTGAACCCGATCCGAAATGAAGAGTTCGGTTCAGGTGTTTTTTGTTGTAAATACCCGATCGGGTTTGGTATATAGTAAAATCAGATAATCGAACCCGATCGGGTTATACCCGAACCCGAATGGGTACTCAAACCCACCCGAAATAATGTTATATATTTTGGAGTTTTCATAATTTCATAGTTCATATTTGAGTTATTGTTTGAAAATGTTAGTAAATTAAAAATATTTTGGGTTAATTGTGTATATTTTTGGTTGATTGTTTATATTTCAAGTTAAATTCATTTTTTTTATAACATTTGGTTTAAAATTATCAAAATTTTCGGTTTTTTATACAAAGTTTTGGGTTTTTAATAATTATTTCCAACTTCGATTATCATCCGAAATAACCAAATCCGAAGTCATATAATCCAAACCCAACCCGAAACTACAAAATATCTGAACGAATGCTATCTATAAATTCAAAAATCCAGAAATCCGAAAACCCGAAATACCCCATCTGAACCCGAACAAATATCTGAATGCGACCCCTAGCATCCCTCGTTCGCAAATGTAATTTATTTCCTTTGGGTTTTTAAGATTTGTTTTTTCAATTATTTATGATTCCGAGTTCTGAAGCATAGATATCATCGAGCGTCCTCCCCAACTGCTCTTAGGATCTCTCGATGGCGTCTCTCTCCACGTCTCTCTCTCTTCCGCGGAATCTATCAACTGGTATGCGATTCGGTGTCTGTTTTAGTTTTTGTATGTTGGACTGAGAATGATACGTTTTAGAAACTGAAGATAAGCTTTTATTCAAGATATGTTTAGATCTCTTCAGGCGTGATTTTCCTTGTGATTTCACATAGTTTCGATCTCTCTCTCTCTCTCGATTAACAAGTCTCTTGTTAAATCTCATGCTAGGCTTTTCTCTGAAGCCAAGTGCCCATTCTGCCACTGTTTCGTTTGGACTGAATCGCTCTAACAGACTGCATTTTTCTGCTCCTCCAAACAAAAAGATCCTAAACATTCAGTCAGCATACAGGTTTTTTACTATAGCAGCCTACTCTTATAATATCGACTGTTGCATATGTCTAATAGCATCAAATCTTGCAGAGATGATGACGGTTCAGGTAGCACAGGCCTATTTGTTGGAGGCTTTATTTTGGGTGGACTCATAGTCGGCGCCCTCGGTTGTGTATATGCACCACAGGTTATGCTTGATTACTCTTTCTAAACCTCAAGATCCGTTGCTAGTCTCTAGGTGTTGATGTTTGTTACTTTTTGTGAATTATTTCAGATCAGCAAGGCTATAGCTGGAGCTGACCGAAAGGATCTCATGAGGAAATTGCCTAAATTCATTTACGACGAAGAAAAAGCTTTGGAGGTGAGTTTAATAATCACTGTCTTAGTTTTTCTTATCCAATTGTGGTGCCTAATTCAATATTTGTCTACTGTTAATCAAGAAAACACGCAAGGTGCTGGCTGAGAAAATTGCTCAACTCAACTCTGCTATCGACGATGTGTCCTCTCAGCTCAAGTCAGAAGATACTCCCAATGGTGTAGCTCTAAGCACGGATGACGCCGAGGCTACAGTCTGAAATGATCTGTTTTAGGATTTTTAAGCACTTGTGATCACAATAATTGTTTGCTGTTTCTGTGTAATGTTGTACAACTTTTCGTCTGTCTTTAAACGACTGCGTGGTGAAGGATATCAGATTTTATTCCAAATTCCAAGTTTAAGGAGACTAGCCCGTTACCGAATTCTAAATTAAGTTCCTGGAGGGAACTGACATGGAAACAAGAATAAAAAAAAAAGGTCATGAGAGTTCTGTGATGACAATTGTTTCAAGATTCACACCATCTTATCCCCATGGTATCTTACCTACATAATAACCACATATTCCTTTGCTTCAATTTGAACCATAGGTTCCTTTTGTTCAAATCAAAGGTATGTATATATGCCAATGATCAAAAACTTAGTGGCAGTCGTAGCTTCTCCATCTTGTTTCACTTGTAGCTATGGCAACTCATGCAGCTCTCGTCGTCTCCAGAGTCCCGACCAACCCGAGGCTGCAGTCCAAGAGTGTCATTCACTCTTTCCCTGCTCAATGCTCCTCCAAGGTACCTTGTCCCTATACACCTCTGTCTTCCTCTGTGTTTTGGTTTGTTTATCTGTTTCTCTTGTTACTAACCTACACAGAGGCTACAAGTGGCTGAATTCTCTGGCCTGCGAGCCACCAATAATGCTGGGAATGCGTCTTTCTTCGATGCTGTAGCTGCACAAATTACCTCCAAGGTGATTGATTGATTGATAAAACCCTGATGTGTTGTTATAAATGAGCATAGATATGTGAAATGAGTTTGTTGTATCAATATTAGGCTATGACAACATCCACTCCTGTTAGAGGAGAGACAGTGGCCAAACTGAAGGTTGCTATCAATGGGTTTGGACGCATTGGCAGGAACTTCCTCAGGTGCTGGCACGGCCGCAAGGACTCTCCTCTCGAAGTTATTGTCGTTAACGACAGTGGTGGTGTCAAGAACGTATGTCCGTTATAAACCAAGAGGTCTATTTTATGATCTCTCCTCTCAAACAATTTTTTTTGAAATTGCAGGCATCCCACTTGCTCAAGTATGATTCCATGCTGGGAACGTTCAAGGCTGATGTGAAAATAGTCGACAATGAAACCATCAGCGTTGATGGTAAGCCCATCAAAGTTGTCTCCAACAGAGACCCTCTTAAGCTTCCCTGGGCTGAGCTCGGCATTGACATTGTTATCGAGGTAATCATGGATATAAATTTCCTAAAGCTTCATGTGAAATGGCAAAGAATCTGTAACAGAAAAAGATATATGGAACAGGGAACAGGAGTGTTTGTAGATGGACCAGGAGCAGGGAAGCACATCCAAGCTGGAGCCTCGAAAGTTATCATCACTGCACCAGCCAAAGGTGCTGATATCCCTACCTATGTTATAGGAGTCAATGAGCAAGACTATTCACACGACGTTGCTAACATCATCAGGTCGGTTTAATCAAACCACTTTCAACGAGACAAGAGTGATTAGTGTGAATACTCACTCTTCATATTTTGTTGTGGGCTTGTTTCTTTTGGCAGCAATGCATCTTGCACCACCAACTGTTTGGCCCCTTTTGCTAAGGTCTTGGATGAAGAATTTGGTACACACTAATTTTCTCCGCTCGTTTTTTATTCAATGGTCACTAGCTATGTGTGGATAAAGGTTAGTAGCTCATACATGAACTAAATTACAGGAATCGTCAAAGGGACAATGACAACAACACACTCCTACACCGGTGACCAAGTAATATAATTTACATATTTTTCAAGAATTCAGCTCTGTGTTTAGCCAAATAGAAACCCAATAGGAGATTGACTGCGTTCTCAGAAACATACTCAAGTTATATTTAAATGTATTGAATTAATCCTGCCTTTGGTTCAAGCTTCCATTCTTAGGATAATAGGTATCAAAGATCTAGTACGTATCTGTATGTCTCAGTCCAGTCAGTCTGGTTCTTAATTAAATAAGTTAATAACTTCCATTAGGTATCTGCCGATACATATCAAAGAAATATGTTAACACCTGCCTTTGGTATCAAAGAAATTGAAGTATGTGGATTTTTATATGGTTTCAGTTTTTCGGAAAGAATCCATTTTAACGATAGTAGAATACTTTACACGTTGGTTATTTCGGTTTGCTATGCAAATGGAACACTCCTTGTACTAGAAAGCATTGAAAGGTTTGTCAAGTAATTCAAATATATGATATATTTGCAATGTTTGCAGAGGCTTCTGGATGCATCACACAGGGATCTAAGGCGTGCAAGAGCTGCGGCATTGAACATAGTGCCGACGAGCACAGGTGCAGCGAAGGCAGTGTCGTTGGTGCTGCCTCAGTTGAAGGGTAAACTCAACGGCATTGCACTCCGTGTGCCGACCCCTAACGTCTCGGTGGTTGACCTTGTTGTGAACGTTGAGAAGAAAGGTTTGACGGCCGAGGATGTTAACGAGGCCTTTAGAAAAGCAGCTGCGGGACCGCTAAAGGGCGTTTTAGACGTTTGTGATGCTCCTCTTGTCTCTGTTGACTTCAGGTGCTCAGATGTTTCCACCACCATTGACTCTTCCCTCACAATGGTCATGGGTGATGATATGGTCAAGGTGGTCGCTTGGTATGACAACGAGTGGGGCTACAGGTATGATTATACATGACTACTCATTCACATTTATTCTTATGTTAATTTAAAACTCAAAACCCAAGTGTTTGAAACAATTGATGCTAAAATTGTGGTATACTTACAGCCAAAGGGTAGTGGATTTGGCTCACCTAGTGGCGGCCAAGTGGCCAGGAGAGAAATTTGCCGGAAGCGGAGACCCTTTGGAGGATTTCTGCAAGACAAACCCGGCGGATGAGGAATGCAAAGTCTATGAAGCTTGATTCCAATCTTTTTCATTTTTAACACCTTTCTGAATACTCCAAGGCGATTTGTCAAAATTATATAAACTTTGCCTTTCATAAAGAAGAGATATCTCTATATGGTATCCATTACTTTTTGTTTCTGGTTACATATGTTCTCGAGGATATATATGCTTTGTCAGAGAAACTGATTTCGGTTACAATAATAGCTCACGCAAAATTTTCTCAAGTGTGGCTGGACGCCCCAATACTACATCATTTGGTTGTGTGAACGGTTAAAAAATGTGGGTGCCTTTTAGCGTCCACACTAGCATTTGCTTGGACGCCTCCGGGCTGCTAAACTCATTAAAGGATTTATCACCTAGCAAGCTCGTCTTATTATTTTAAGTGAGTGTCTACTAGGCCCGGGCATAAAATCGGGAACCGAATACCTGAACCGGAACCGAACTGAAATCACCATGGATATGGGTTCGGTTCCGGGTATTATTTGAGAGCCGAACAAACCCGAAAAAGAACAGATAAAACATAAGCCTAGGTTTGATTTATACTTGGAACTTGGTCTGAATTCAAAATTATAATTGATGAGCCGACCGTCGATTCCACTCCCCAGTAACCACATTTACACACTCTTCGATTCTCAATCTCTTATAACCCTAGATATTGAGACGTTCCGGGTATTATCTGAGAGCCGAACATACCCGAAAAAGAACAGAGAAAACATAAGCCTAGATTTGATTTATACTTGGAACTTGGTCTGAATTCAAAATTATAATTGATGAGCCGACCGTCGATTCCACTCCCCAGTAACCACATTTACACACTCTTCGATTCTCAATCTCTTATAACCCTAGATATTGAGACGTTCCGGGTATTATCTGAGAGCCGAACATACCCGAAAAAGAACAGATAAAACATAAGCCTAGATTTGATTTATACTTGGAACTTGGTCTGAATTCAAAATTATAATTGATGAGCCGACCGTCGATTCCACTCCCCAGTAACCACATTTACACACTCTTCGATTCTCAATCTGCAAATCTGGATCCTATAACCCTAGATATTGAGACGTTTTCTTTACCCTCAAAAATTAAAACCTTGTGTCGTCTCCTCAATCTCCTCCTTCTGCATTCTCTAGAACTTAATCACAGGTACGTTACGGTAGTAGATGAAGTCGATTTGTTACCCAAAATTCATAGTTTTACAGTCTTTAGACTTGGAGTCAATTTGATTTGTATTTGATTGTTTCTATTTTCTGGCTTTCTGTTTATTTGTTATAGATGGATTCCTCTAGCTCTAAAGCTAAGTCTAAGCGTCCAATAGACATAGAAGAAGGTCAGGAAGAGAATATTGATATGAATGATAATCTTGAGAAATCAGAGAGTGGAGAATCGTAGACTAGAGAATCAGAGACGAAGAAGATGATGATGTTACTACTACTCCAACTCCAACCCCTTCAAGGTCTGAAGCTAAGAGAAAAGGGACCAAAGTTAAAGGATGTGTGAGGAAGAAGACAAGATCCAATGTTTGGGTTGATTTTACAAGAACAAAAGAGAACTACGATAAGTGCATATGCAACTACTGTAATAAGAAGTTCTCATGTCAGACAAGGTCTGGAACCTCCAATCTAAAAAAGCACAAATTAAATTGCAAACAACGGATAGCATGGAAGGAAGCTAGAGACACAAATCAGCATGAATTGGATCAAGATAATCCTAATGGTGATGTTAAGCTTCCAAAGGTTTTAGAAGAAGTTTTCAGGGAGGCAACTAACGAGATGTTAGTTATAGGTGAATTGCCACTCTCTTTTGTGGAGAGTTTGGCTAGGAGGCACTTTACTTCTAAATGTCAGCTCTACAAGCCACATTCTCAGAGAACAGCCACTAGAGATATATACCAGATGTATGTTAACAAGAAGGCAGAGATGAGAAAGATTCTTGAGCAGAACAAGCAGAGATTGTCCTTGACAACAGACATATGGACTGCTCCCACCACTGCTGCAAGTTGTCTGGTAATCACTGCCCATTTTGTTGATACTAATTGACAGCTGAAGAAGCTCATAATTGGTTTCAAGAATATCTCTGACCACAAAGGTTCTACAATCTGTAATGTTCTTCTGGAGTGTCTTGAAGAATGGCAAATAAAAAGGGTCTTCAGTATCACAGTGGATAATGCAACAGCCAACAGTTTTGCAGAGGAAGTTCAAGGAAAAATTCAAGCTGCTTGGGGTTGATTCACTAGTACTAGGAGATGAGTTCATGCATTTGAGGTGTGCTACTCATATTCTGAATTTGATTGTGAAGGATGAGTGATACGATTAGATTTTGACCTCTTTTTCACACATCGGTAGCTATCTTTTGAAGGGATTTCCCTTTGTTTTATCAATTTAAGAGCATTTGTAGGTAAAAGTGCGCGTTGGGGGCTTTTTGTGGCTTTTGGAAGCATTATGAGGTTTATCAACAAATTATGGAGCAAAGACCGAAGAAATGAGGAATCCTGCCGTTAGTGAAGACCGACAGCCCACTGGAGCGTCGACCGACACACAAAACGAAGTTTCCGAGAAGATAACATGGCCTTGTCGACCGACAGCACACCATGGTGTCGGTCGACATCCTCTTTGAGGCAGAAATGGAAACTTTCCAAATGACGATGATTCTGTAATGAATACTCTTGTAGCTCACTTTACAATTTTCCAAGTTTTAATAAAAAGTCACTCTACAAATTTTGGTTCGTATCATGTCTTTTCTCACCATGTGTGAGTAGTTCTTTGTTGAATTTGTGTAGTAGTAGGATTGTGCATATATCATAGTGGTAGGATGGTGTCGTTTCTCTTTGTTTTCGATGATAATCTTTAGAGTGATCCGATCCCTATGCCATTCCCGAAAGGGGAGGATCATTGGGTATTAAAGAGTATGTTCCCTCAAGTGAACGGTCTTAGGGTCCTAGGCTCTGACAAAGCCGTGATTATGACACGCCGTTATTCCAATAATAAACGCTACCAACTTTCATGGCGGACTACATCTAGTACTAGGAATTTATCACTTTATTTGTGAGTCTAATCTAGATCTCTATGCTCCTTTTCTATTGGTGCCATCACTGGAAGGTATCCCGTAGGATTGGAAGAGTCTTCACCTGCGCGAAAGCAATAGTCTTATGAAGCAACATGTGTTCTAGCTCAAGAATGAGAAAACTCCGAGCGTAGTAGCGATCGACACTGTTGTGGAGTGTCGATCGACACCCCATACCTCAGACCACTGTTGATCGACGTCCGGCAAAGGTGTCGATCGACACTAGTCCGAGAGATTACTACTTGATTGTACTTTTTGAACCTGCATGTGATTTAACGCTTTCTTATATTGTTTTTTTACCATTTATAGCATCATCCTGCAATTGCTACTTATCGCTAATCATCATCCTCATCATCCCGTTTGCTTGATCTTTGTTTCTTAGTTTCTCATTCATCTTTGCTTCTCGTACTTTCTTTCATAGTTTAGTATTTATCTTATTAGTATTTCATTTCTAGTCTAGTTTGTTCATTGGTCCCAGTGTTCGACCCCATCTATACTACAACGATTAATTTCGGTTGTTTAGACGGGTATTATAAATTTGTTTGATTACCCGGTGCCAAAACACTGTCATCAATGGGTTGTTTGAAGTTGATAAGAATGTTGTTGCAATTCGTAATGGTGTACACTATGTGAGATCATCTACAAGTAGAATTCAATCACTCAATTCAAAAGTGCTTGCTGGAAAGAAGATGACTCGAGGAAGTTTGTCCTTGAATTGCAAAACAAAGATGGAACTCAAGGAACCCTTTGAAAAGATGGAGGCTGAAGATAATTAATTTATACAATGATCATTTTCAGCAAAGAGTTGAAGGGAAAAAAAGAATTGGTCCACCTTGCAAAGTTGATTGGGATGCAGTAGACAGGTTGGTTCAATTTCTAGTCAACTTTTACAATTCAACCTTTGTCCTCTTTGCTTCCATTTCTGTAAGCCCCACTTTGTGTTACAAAGAAATTGTTACTATAGAAAAGAATCTAAATAAACTGAGCATCAGTGATGAAGAGCTTAAGAACAAAGCCTGTGCTATGATTTCTAAGTTAGCTAAGTATTGGAATCCATTTGGAGAAAGTGAGATGAATAAGCTAGTGATAATGGCTAGTGTGTTTGATCCTAGGAATAAAATAAAGTTTGCTACGCTTTTTTGGTGAACTGCTTTATGGGAAGGATTCTATCTTGGCTATTGAGCTTCATGCATCGATTATGGATATCTTGAGGAGGTTATTTGAGGAGTATAACATAGTTTATGATGCTAAAACTGGTAGTAATGGGTCTGGTCAGTCATCTCAATCACAAGGAGCATCTCAATCACAAGATCAAGTTACTGCTGGGGAAGTAATGGACAGAATGGATTTGGGTCATGGTGTTGCATATGAGAGTATGGATTTCATATACAAAGAGTATGTTAATGAAACTGGATTTCAAGATGCAAGTACAGAGATAGAGTTGTACTTGAAGGAACCAGTTTTAAATCCAAATATTATGCAAGGAACTGACTTTGATCTTCTATCTTGGTGGAAATGAATAGCCCTAAGTTTCCAGTTTTGTCTGAAATAGCTAAAGACATACTTGCAATGCAAGTGTCTTCAGTTGCATCAGAGACTGCCTTTAGCACAAGTGGTCGCATCTTGGATCCATTTAGAAGTTGTTTGACACATTACACACTTGAAGTGTTGATGTGTACAGAGCAGTGGCTCAAGTGTCATATTCGTTTTACTGAGAAGCAACCTGTTACTGTGCAACAGTTCCTGGCAAGTATTGAAATGCAAGATGAGCTAGAAAAAGGTAAGACATTACACTTACCATATATCTAGGCTTTTGGTAATAATTTCTAAGTTTTAACAATCTTTTCATTCATTTGTGTTTCAGAATTTGGAGTTAAGCTTGGCCTGGATTAGAGAGTTCTGTTTCACGCTTTCAACTTTGTTATTAGTTTTGCATTAAGACCTTTTATGGTTTATGGCTTTATGCCATTATGGTATTGGTACTTGTCTAACACATTACGGTTTATGGCTTTAAGCCTTTGAATTCTCCTTTTGCTGGTTTGAAGTTTGAACTTAGAAGTTTGGAACATAGTCTATTTCAGTTTGTTTCAGTTACTTTGTATTGACATTTCGGGTATTTTTTGAATTTTCGGATCATTTTCATGTTTTTCGGATATTTTTTTTTGTATTTCGGTTCCAAATATCCGATTACAGATTCATCCGAAATTATTTCGGATATCTACCAGTTCTTAGTTTACAGAACCGAACCGACCCGACCCGGAACCGATTGGATCCGAACCGAAACCGATTGGATCCGAACCGAAACCGATCCGAATGCATTACGGTTCCCAATTGGATCCTAAACCCATATAACCGAAAGAACCGGAATCGACCGGATCCTACCTGAAACCGAACCGAATATCCGAATGTCTAGGCCTAGTGTCTACCATTACCATAAGACACTCTAATTCTGTTAATCTTTTTTCTTAATTTCTTTTTCATTTCTCATTTATTTATTTTTCTAATACTTCTACTTTAAGACAATACCATTAGAGATGGTCTTAAAGTTATATGAAGCCATGGTAAAAAAAAATTATGGATCTTTTTAGTATACTAGGAGGTACCGCGCTATGCGCGGTCTGTTTTTTATAAAACTTATATATATAATTGTACAAATTAAATAATCATAAAATTATATACTTTGATAATAACATCATTTAAGTTGACATTTATATTGTGTGTATATGATAATTTTCGATTATTGTATTACATCGCTTGAAAAAAGGGAAAAATTTACATAGAATTTATGAGATCGTTTATAAAACAATTTTCTTATATATAATATTAATAGCGTATGTGATAATATATTTTAAATTATCTTGAAAGTATGTCAAATTTATTATACATATATTTGATACAGTCAAGCTTGTTTAAAATTTAAAATCTTATCACCTTTCATATAATATATTTGATTTCTAGCTACGACATGTGTTTTTTTTTTAATAATTTTTTAAAGTAGTTAAAAAATATTAAGATCAATTAAATATTTAAATATTTAAATTTTACTTTTAATTTTTCCGTAAATAATTCTTCAATTAAATACACCTTTTATTAAGTTTTTGTCATATTAGTTCTTCCCAACATTTCAAACTCAAACTACATTTCTACAAAACTTCTAAAGCAACTGCCACTCTTGTCTTACTGCTGACAATTTTGTTTTTAAAGACTTTCCACAAGGAATAACATCTTTCATATTAGGAAGTCCAATTGCATACAGAAGGGTAACCTAAATAAGTGGTCATAAATTTATTCTTTTTAGGTTGGATTTGATAGATGCTTTTCAATAGCCACCCTAGCTATGCTTAGGAATATATTATATTAATCTAGGTCTGGAAACGGAGCTTGCTTGGTCCAAAAAAAAAAAAAACAGAGCTTGCTTGATAATTTTCTTTAGCTTCTGCACTTCAGCTACTTGATTCTCCAATGGATATCAGACTTGCTTCCGTATTAGCGTTGGCTTTCCTCGCCGCTGGTGTCTTTCTTCTCCTCGCTCGATTCTTCAAAAAAGAAGAAGTTACCAATGCGTTAAACACAAAACAAGTTATTGATGTGGATTTAGAGATGTCTCCGGAAGCAACTTGCACCTCTCTATTTTCCTCTGGGGAAGCAACAACCTGGTCCTCCATGACGGAAGCAACGCCATGCCATGGTCTCACTGTGATATCACCGAATACATATCGTTATATGCTGTAAGATCTTAACAATTTAGGGTTTCAATTTGTAATTGGTGGCTATTTTTAGGCTTGCTTTATTTAGACTTATTCCTGAATGCTTCACAGTCCCATGCCTCTTTAAATCTAAGTACCATTTTGTACTTATCCCTTGTGAATCCAGATTCCTGGATCCTCGCATCCAAAATGTCAAACCGGTCTCGAATTGGGATTTCGGTGATCACAACACCAATTTGCAAAGAAAGTTTAGGGCTTCTCTAATATTCTAAAACCTTGAATTTCTTATTTTAGATCATAGTTTGGTTCTTACCTTTGGCAGCACCATATCAAATGTTGTTACAGTCTTCTTATTGTCATTCAACCGTGAATAAAATGGTTTACATGTTTTCGGGTAGCTATGTATAATTACATGACCCTTGCAGAATACTAAACACTTCGATAGAGAAGAATCTAAAAATAGAATTAGAGGCTGAAAGTCTGACCACGGTAAGCTTAAAGAGCGTGTAACAATTAGAAGATGACCACTCTGCTTCAGAAGATGACCACTTTACTTTAATATAATTAAACAAATCAGCAACACTAAACATAAAAAGTAAAGACAACAGATGCCGTTACCTTAGAATCAAATCGTTTCTTTCACCGAATAAAAGCAATTGGAAGAGACTTATACATACCATTGTGGTGAGGCGGCTTCGACCTTGGAGTCTTCTTGCTCAAAGATCAGTCGCTACGTACCGAGATTAAGCTCCTCTTCCAAATTATGCTCCGACATTGTTATCTAAACAATACTGCAATTTCAAGTTACACAGACTCAAACTTTTAATGAAATCGATGTGAATTTGAGATTAAAATCCTAGAGATGCCTCAATCAAACCCAAATCTTGAAAGAAAAAATCGAGAAATTCTAGAGATGAGTGCCTTACCTTTTGAAATTCCATCATTGCTCTATTCATTTCATTCTGCCTTCGACGTGGTAATTATCGAGCCTTATATAGGAATCATAAACTCGAGACATTTATGTTGAGTTTCATTAGATGCATGGGTAATTAATTGCTTGTAACGGAGGGAGGAAGAATAATTTCTATTGAAGACGACAAATAGAGATAATGGAAGGTTAGCTATAGTGATTTTGTTAGGCGGGTTGTTATGTTGTAATATGGGCATTCTCATTTGATTTTTTTTCTTTTACTTAGTTTTCGTTATGTGGTCCAAATGTTTATTTTTCTTCAATGAAAAAAAAAAATGAAAGATGTGGCAAATCAATGGTTGAAAATAGAAGATGGAGAAATATGATGTGGTTGATCCAACGGTCCAAAATATTAGATACAGATTTGTACACGTGGACACTCTAACTGATCAGCTTAAGAAACTAAGCTTTTATATTAAGGAGACTAGTCATTGTCCGCGCTATTACGGTATATTTGTTATAAGTTTAAAATGATATATTTATATAAGTTTCTATAAACGTATTACGGTATATTTGTTATTTTTGAATTAGTCTAAAAGGATGAGTCGAAGAAGGCTACAATGACATTTTTAAAATGTGACATTTTTTCGTATAGTATATGGTAATTGAGAAAATGTCATCAATCTTGATATATATCTAAAGGCTTTAGAAATTTAAATGGTTTTTAAATGAAGACTTCTTTGTTGTGAAGATGATAGATGTCGATATTTGTTTATTTCGTTTTGTATATTGGTAAGAATTATACCAAAAAAAAATGGTTGCTTTTAGAATGGTCAACTAATAACCAAAGTATATGGTAATAAAGACCGGATTGGAAAACATATATAACCACAGCACAACACATTTAAAATAATATGTGATCACACTGAGTTGCCTCTTAGATAAGGTAGCAGTAAAAACAAACACAAATTTCCTTTTCTGAAATCATTTTGTTCATCTGTGTCTATGATTTGACGATTTACCTTGGCACGATTCATTGATTTATCGAGGCTAAACTGTGCAAGCTCGATGTCACATTTCTTGGGAGTACAAAATCCAAGAATGGGAGCGTTTTTTAAGACTAAGAGATTCAAGGTGGTGTAGAATCGAAGATACTTAGCACGCAAGACCCAAGTCTAAGATACCGCAACAAACATCAGGCCAAGATTGATCTTCATTAGAAGAACTCTAACCCAAGCAATCCAGCCTTCCCATAACACCCTTGTTCCAAGGACTTCCCCATTGCAACAGCTGATAACGCCAATTTTTATGCCTCTCTCTCTGCTTCTTTAAATCCCTTTAGTATCCATAAATGAGTTCTTCTCAATACACCCCAATAATCTCTCCTCTGCTTTCTCTAAGTACCCTTCTTTGTCTAGTTCATGTGTCCATGAGTCCATGTGTAACATCACATACCCACAAATGGTTAATTGACTGGCACTATTCTTTATAAAGTTTATGATTAGTTCCTCTGGCAAAACTCAACAATAATAATTTAATATGGCAAGAATATATGAAAAAACATGAAGTAAAGCATAGAGAGTGTCTCTGTCCAAAATGACATCTATGTAGGAGTTTCCCAAATGTATGATAAGCTAATTAGAAGTTAAACAAATATCATTTAACTTACCCTCTTTTTATGTGAGCCCACCTGTAATCCTTCCTTCAACAGAACAATCACCAACAGTCTTTTCAGATTTTTTTCCAAGAAGAGACTCACCTTTGAAAATAGGTTCTTTGTCTGCACAAATTGGAGCCACTGCGTTTACACACTCCTCACCTTCATACATTGGTTCATCCGTAGATACAGGTGAGGTAATAACACCGAGTTCATCGCCATGCTGGGATTTGAAACTAAAATCTGGAGATGGAGTGAGCATTTGAGTAAGAATGTTCATATGCAATATCTTCAGATGTAAACATGGTAAGATCACCTAAGTTAGCTCCAAATCTTGTCGAGTGATTTCCATGGGAAACGAAGGATAAACATGCAGCCATGTTTTCTTTACCAGAAACCTAAATGGTTCTTCAGACAATTTTGCAAACTGAAAAATCTTTGCGTGATGAAGCTAACCCAAACGAAAGCACGACACAACAATCGAACAAAAGAAGAGAATCAGAGCTCCTAAGAATTCTTAAGCCCATTTATGATGCTTGTTGACTGAGCTCCAAACGAGTGAAAAACGTAAAAATGAACGAATTGATGAAGAAATCAAAACCTGGAGATTCTCTGAAACTTCTATGTCTCCGCCGTGACAACTCATTTCCAGCAGCCACCGTGGATACTCTTCTAGGTTCTATATTCCTATCCATCTCCTTCTACTTCTCTATTTTTTCTTCGCTTCCTTCGCTTAACCGTACGTCTTCTCTTCTCTCTCTAAATTATCTCCCTACTTTCTTCAGTGACGATAAATAAATAATCAATCCTCTGTTGAAACGTAAAACGCTATTAACATAGGATCTCGAAGAGTCTTGTAGATATATATTTTTTTGGGTCGTATTGATGTTATCTAACCGTTGGTTTAAAAGAGAGAAAAAATTAGAAAGTTAAGATGGCAGATCCAATGGCTGAAAATAAGAGATATAGAATCGTGATGTGGCTGATCTTGCGGCTGAGAATATTCATATTATTTCTGCTGAGTTGGACACCCTAACTAAGCTTAAGAAACTCTACTTTTATATTAAGGAGATTACAAAAAATTACACCAAACAGTGTTTTTTTATTACACCAAATAGTGTTTTGTAATACAAAGGAATTTTTCAAAAAATAAAACGGGCCTTCATACTTTGCCTTATATATTGCCCACCCCTAGAGTCGGGTCTGTCACCTAGATCCCACACGTAGTAGGTGTTCATATGTCTGCTACTAAAAGTTGAATAAGTTTTAGAATATTGTACAAACCAACATGCATTCTAAAGGAAATAAGAACTTGTATTTGCTTTATGATCTCAGAGATAAACTGAATGATACTACTTATTGAAATAAGAAAAGGTCTGTGGCTTTTATAAGAGCCTTACAACGGAGAAAATCTAAATCAAAGGAGTAAAAACAGGAAACAGACTCTAACAATAATAATTATTCATCGTGCCTACAAACTAGCTCGGACTTAGCTTGGACTTATTATTCAACGTGCCTACAAACTAGCTTGGACTTAGCTTGGACTTATTATTCAACGTGCTTACAAACTAGCTTGGACTTAGCTTGGACTTATTCTTCAACGTGCCTACAAACTAGCTTGGACTTATTCATCTTTTGACTTCTTCAAACCTCCAACAAATTCCTCCCCTTAAACTGAAGGATATTTCAGTTTAATCCTCTAGCTTTCAAACTCCAAGAGACCACCTTAGCTTCTCGAACTGATCAAGCTTGATAGGCTTTGTCATGATATCAGCAACTTGCTCATTGGTTCCACAGAAAACCAATTGTATCACGCCTTCATTTGATAGATTACGCAAGTAATGGAATCTTATATCGATATATATGCTTGGTTCTTCGGTGCATGACAGGGTTCTTGGACAGTTTGATCGCTGAGTTGCTGTCGCACATGATGTCGACATGTCCTTCCTTCAAAACCTGCAACTCCTGCAGCATCCCTTTCAACCAAGTGCAGTGACACGCCGACGATGTTGCTGCAACATATATACTCAGCTTCGGTGGAAGATAGAGTGACAATATCTTGCTTTCTTGAACTCCAAGAAACAACTACCCCATTCAACATGAAACCAAACTCCATCTCCTTTGGTGTTGTTTATCTCAGCATGAGCAATCAATAGCAGTTCTTCTTCATCGTCAAATTCATCATAATTGACGCCTTTTTCCTCACTTGAATATTCAAATTGATAATGACCGTGCTTTCCACATCGATAGCAAATGATGGCTGATCTATTCACGAACGCTCTGCCTCTTCCTCGTCCTCTGTTTCCACCTCTGCCTCCTCTTGGTGAATTTCCTCTTCCTCTTCCACGAGTATTCCGTGGTTCGTTCTCAACTTGCAGGACTTGCTCTTCACTTCGTTTCTCTTTCACCTTTGGCTCATGAATTTGAAGTCCCGCCTGTAACTCATCAACACTTAGTTTGTCGATGTCCTTAGATTCTTCGATCGAACAGATCACAAAGTTGAAATTCTCTGTGAGACTTCGAAGGATCTTCTCCACGATCTTGACATC
>OVAF01000622.1:0-35360 GCA_900406245.1 Odontarrhena argentea | reverse complement strand
TAAGGGTACATTGTCTTAATTAAAATGTCAAATAGGGTTATTCACCTCGTTACCTCTAAAAGTAATGGAGGTAAAATTGTAGATCCGTTGTGGATTCATTTAATTAGTTAAAATCATACAGTGTAGGCTGCAAGGGTATTTGTAATTTTTTTTTTTTTTTTTTTGTGAATTTTAATGGTTATATTTAAGTGAATGTGTAATTATATTAACGCATTAAGTGATGGTTGGGAAATAACTTAAGTTATTAAGATACTCTAAAGGATTTTATGGAGTACAATTATACGTCTCTTGTCTACAACTACAAGTCTTCTCCCTGGCAATGTGTCCGTGCTTGGTTTAAACTATAAACTTAAATTATGATTAAAGAAATTAGTATAAAATTAATAAAGTGATTACTTTTTTTACTAGAGTCAAGGTAAATATTATAATGAATGACCCGTTTGAGACTCATTCAAAACAATGTCCTTTTTGACTCATTCAAAACAATAGTTTCTACAGTTTTTGTTACCAATCACCATTTTGATTAATAATAAAAGTCACAGTTTCTACAGTCAAATTCTCTACAGCCAAAATTTTTACAGTCAAAAGCCTACATCCAAAAGCCAGCAACCACAACCTTACCAATCGGCACCTTTGTCACAAATCATAATATGATTTTTAACTGTAAACAATTTGTTTTTTAATTGTGATTTTGGCAACGTTACAGATTTTTGCAGATCATTCATTTTGCATTGGATTCTTTTTCTAAAGTCTAATTTACGTGTAGTCTTTAGACATACAAGTCTAATATTTTATTTATCGACGACAATATACTTGTGTCTCTGGGGTCAACATTTTGGTGTGTTTACTGTTTAGCATGAGAATCAATCAAATAGTATTAATTTGTTACTAATAAACAAACTTTGGAAATTTGCAGAGAGCATATGCCACGGACCAAGGATTCTTCCTTGAAGTTAGTAAATTTCTCGAAATGTGCGTCTCTTTTTAGTACTCCTACTTAATTTTCCAATTTATTCGGTAAACCCATTTATATGATAAAATGTGAAATCGGGCTTCCGATATCTAAATTGGGCCTTGACCGATTAAAGGCCTAAATTTCATGCAAAATTATCATGTGTATACACTTTGTGCCGTTTGAGAATTAGGAAAAGCAAGCCGTGTCGGTTTATAAACCAAAAACCAAATCGATTTTTTTTTGTGTTCTTCTCAGTCTTCCGTCGATTTCAGATCTCGACGATAAACTCTCACTAGGGTTTGGTGATAAAGCTAGGGTTTTTTTCTCCATTGATCGATAAAGCTTCCTTCTTTCTCCGTTGGGTTTTGTATCTTGAGAGTTTATCATCGATGGGTAGGCACGATAGTTCCTCGGAGGAAGAAGAGAGAGTGAGAAGAAGAGATAGAAGAAGAAGCGAGCGAAGCCCAGATCGTCGTGTTAGGGTTTCTGATGATGAAGACCATAAGAGCTCTCGAAGACATCTTGAGGTTGGTGATGGAGACGTGAGAAGAGAGAGAAGCCGTGGAGATAAGGTGAGGGTTGTTAATTCATCTTCTGATGAGGAATTGGTTAGGAAGTCGAGAAAAGATACGAGAGATGTGGAATCGGAGTCTGAGGATGATAAAGGAAGAGGTAGAGGTAAAAGAATGGAGGCTGATGATGAAGAAGATGAGAAGGTTGTGTCTAAGGATGCTGAAAATGGAAGAAGGAAACGTGGAGGATTGGATGAGGAAGATGGTGATTTGAAGGGGAATAAGAAGGAAGCCAGTGAGGATGAGTATGAGAGGATAGGGAAGAAGAGTTTGAAAGATAGAGAGAGGAGTCATAGGGGAAGTAGAGTTATAGCTGATAAGCCTTCTGAGGAAGAAGATGATAGGCAGAAGAGTAAGAGAGCAAGTGAGAGGAGACGTAGAGATTATGATTATGATAATGAGGAAGGTGAGATTAGGAGTGAGAGAAGAGGAAGAGAGAGGAGTGATGGTCAGTTCAAAAGGGATAGGAGGGAGAGAGATATGGAAGTTGGAAGGAATGATAGGTACCGTAGAGATGATGAGAAGGAGAGGAGAAACAGTGGTAGGTATGAGGATAGACATAGAGAGACTGTGAGAAAGGAAGAGAAGAGTGAAGTTCCAAAGCCTAAGTTGGCAGAACTTAATCCATCTGATAGCAATGCTGTGGCTTTAGGGAAAACTGGTGGTGTTTATATTCCTCCGTTTAAGCTAGCACGGATGATGAAGGAGGTGGAAGATAAGAGCAGCGTAGAGTATCAACGTCTCACATGGGATGCTCTCCGTAAAAGTATTAATGGGCTGGTGAATAAGGTCAATGCAAGTAACATCAAGAACATAATCCCTGAACTGTTTGCGGAAAATCTAATCAGAGGAAGGGGGCTTTTCTGCCGTTCGTGTATGAAGTCTCAGATGGCTTCTCCTGGATTCACTGATGTCTTTGCAGCTTTAGTTGCTGTTGTTAACACCAAGTTCCCTGAAGTTGCTGAACTTCTGTTGAGAAGGGTTGTTTTACAGCTAAAGAGAGCTTACAAGCGTAATGACAAGGTTTGTCTTCTGTGCTTTCTCTATCTATAAGATTTGTTAAGCATTTAGATCTGTATATCTATTTATTGATTTCTGATGTTTTATTTTTGTGTTGGCAGCCTCAATTGCTTGCTGCTGTGAAATTTATAGCGCATCTAGTCAACCAACAAGTTGCTCAGGAGATCATTGCACTTGAATTAGTCACTGTACTTCTTGAAGACCCGACTGATGACAGTGTTGAGGTGGCTGTTGGTTTCGTGACAGAGTGTGGTGCGATGCTCCAGGACGTGACACCAAAAGGAGTGCATGGTAAAAGTCCTTTTAACGTCTCTTTCTGTTTGTGAAAAATCTTGTTTGTGATGTTGAGAATCATTAGACTGCTCTTATTTTCACCTTCGTCATTAAATTCTTTTACAAGACCATGATTATTGAGATATATGCTGCGATGATAACCTAGTTAATCTTGGGTAAAGGATAATGGTGAAATCATATTGTGAACCTCAGCCGTCTCTTCTGCTTTAACAATTTTCGTGGCATACATTTTTATATTGCACATCTCTGCCTTTTATTTGGGTTCTAAGCTCTTTCAGTTGTTATTGCAGGGGTATTTGAGCGGTTTCGTGGTATACTGCACGAGGGAGAGATAGATAAGAGAGTTCAGTATTTGATTGAAGGGCTCTTTGCTATTAGGAAAGCAAAATTTCAGGTAAATTTACACTACTTCATAAAAATAAAAAATAAAAAAATAAAAAAAAAATCTGATTTTAATGATTGTAGGAGTGATAATATCATTGATATTATGTTCTGTTTCATGATGCTCATACAATCCCCCAAATTGTTTTCTTTCAGGGACATCCGGCTGTTCGTCCTGAGCTAGATCTTGTGGAAGAAAAATATTCTCACGATGTCTCTCTTAATGACGAAGTCAATCCTGAAACTGCCCTTGGTAAGCTTGGTGTTCTACTTGAAGTTTACCCCTATGGCTCTAGATAGTCTAGATAGATGGGTTAATTTTTGGTATTACAGAATGACTCTTAATTTTGAATTTTTCTCTCCTTTTTCTGTTTGCAGATGTTTTCAAACCTGATCCTGACTTCATTGAGAACGAAAAGAAATACGAGGCGCTGAAGAAGGAGTTACTTGGTGAGGATGAGTCTGAGGATGAAGATGGCTCCGATGCTAGTTCAGAGGATAATGATGACGATGAAGATGAATCTGATGAAGAAGATGAGGAACAAATGAGGATCAGAGACGAGACAGAGACTAATCTTGTTAACCTTAGGAGAACAATATATCTGACTATAATGTCCAGCGTCGATTTTGAGGAAGCAGGTCACAAGTTACTTAAAATTAAGCTTGAACCTGGTCAAGAGGTAACTCCTTCTGACCTCTTGCTGATCTTTTTTTATATTTTTCTGATGCTTTCTATTTGTCTGCTTAAATGTTTGATCTTTCAGTGAATCCATCTTGAGTTCGTGATTTGAGTTGCTGAAAGTACACAAAGCTTATAACGTTCTTACCTGATTCAATGTTGCAGATGGAACTATGCATAATGCTCTTGGAGTGTTGCTCCCAGGAGAGAACTTATCTTCGCTACTACGGTTTGTTGGGTCAACGTTTCTGTATGATCAACAAAATCCATCAAGAGAATTTTGAGAAATGTTTTGTTCAGCAGTACAGTATGATTCACAGGCTCGAAACAAACAAGCTGCGAAACGTGGCTAAGTTTTTTGCCCACTTATTGGGTACAGATGCTCTTCCCTGGCATGTGCTTGCCTACATCCGGTTAACTGAGGAGGACACAACTTCCTCATCTCGTATCTTCATCAAGATCCTTTTCCAGGTAACTAGAATCCTCAACACACATTCCGTGTTACTCATTTTACCTTTACAGAGCTGTTTCATCTCATTTGTTTGATTGGAGTTGGGCTCATGTGATTGATTATGTCGTAGTTTCATATGATTAAGTAATGAATTTCAGAACTATTAATATGTTACTGCACATTTAAGACTCTTGAGGTATGAAAATTGGTTTCTAAGACTCTGTTGCTGATTATTTGGTTACCGCTTACTGCAGGAATTGTCGGAACATTTGGGGATTAAGCAGCTTAATGAGAGGCTTCAGGATTCAACAATGCAGGAATCACTTGAATCCATCTTCCCTAAAGATAATCCAAAGAACACGAGGTTTGCAATCAACTTCTTTACCTCCATTGGTCTGGGAGGCATCACAGAGAATCTCAGAGAGTACCTGAAGAACATGCCACGCCTCATCATGCAACATCAGACTCAGGCTGCAGAGTCAGAATCAGGATCATCATCTGGATCCGACAGTTCTAGTTCCGAATCTGATTCCGAGTCAGACTCATCATCTTCTTCTAGTTCTGATGAAAGCAACAGAGAGAAGAGAAAGCGAAGAAGAAGAGGTTGAGAGGCTGTTATGTTTGTTATCTCTTACAAAAATTCTTGAAATTTTCACATGATTCTGAACTTGAGATCTTTGTTTGTTTGGTGGTTCACTTGAATTTACATGAGAACCTAACGAATAGTCATCTGGTTCGCTTATTATCATATGAAAGTAACAGAATTGGATTTAATTGTTATACAATTTATATAGTGTATCCTCGACTAGATCACAATTATTAAAATTTTATAAGATACCAATCTTATCAACAATTTATTAACAATAATTGTGAGATTGATCCAATAATAATGATGATTTTAAGTAAGGGCGGGGCCTTACAAAATGGAAACATAAGGGAATCGGTTACCTTCGGTTCAGTTTTTAAATTAAAGAACCATATAAAAAGATAATTTTCAGTTTTTAAATTAAAGAACCATATAAAAAGCTAAAATTATTTCGATTTGGTTCGGATAGATATTTATAGAACTGAAAAAAGAAAAATTAACCAAAAAATCATATCAAAACTTACAAAATTACAAATTGAAATAAATGAGAATTTAATAAATCAACTAAAATATGTAAATTATACACTATCAACTCTAAAAATATTATAAATAATTATATATATTAAAATTCGGCTCTTTCGACTCCTATTTCGATTCCGAACCGATATTCAAAGATCTCAAAATAAAAAGACCATCGGTTTTCTACCATAAAACCGAACGGAAAGCAAAATCGGTTTTTCGATTCCGGCCGGTTACTTACAACTAGATGACTTTTATTAAGTATTGAATTTCTGACTTTTCTTCGAAATCTTTTTGCTTGTCTAAATATGTCTTTATTATTGGATAAGTAGATTATGAGTTTATGACATAGGACCAACTTGGTATAGAGTTCAAAACAAAAATCTTTGTGACATGCACATAATTTTTTTTTTTTTTGGTAAGGACATGCACATAATTTGAAATCAAACAAACATAATTATAATTGTACTTTTCCAGTGTATTATGGAATAAACCGAAAAGGAATATTCAAATGGGACCAAAATAAAGAAAGATATAATTAAGGTTCCCAACAATGTATTTTTAAGAAATTTCTTAATGTGATTGATCATAAATGTTAAGAACTTAAGATATAGATTGAGATGATCCATGAAAGATAAATTTTGACCGTTTGCATTTTGTGATCCACAGAAGTATACTCCATAAATCAAGTTGCGTGTTATAATGAGAATCATGAGATATTTCAAATACGTGAAGAGCATCAAATTGTAAAGGAATCTTTCTCGTTTAGTTTCTTTTTTTTTGTTCTTTAAATTATTTTGGATAAGAACGAGTAATATCACGTCGGTGTCACAATTATTATTAAAAAAAAAAAAAATAGCAGTTAGAGACAAATTTCGTCAAACTATCTCAAATTAATTAGTAGGTTGCTCTTAGTTTAGTGTGAATCTACCCACAGTATTCTAAAACATGATTAGTTAAAGAAAACTAAACTTTACTTAATTACATACCAAAGTACCAACTTATCAATCCATTTTTCCTTCTCTTCACGTTTTCTGGAAAAACACATTTAAAAATGTTTCCCTTTACTATATTTAGCAAAAAAAAAAGAAAAAAATGTTTAAACTTTTTAAAACATGATAAAAAAAAAGCAGGATTGGATAATACACTTGTCTATATAAATTTTAAGTAGGAAAAATATACACAAAAGTAGGAATGGATAAATACATTATAAGCAATGTAAGTTAAAAATAGCAAAATGTTCACCACTGATGTTATTAAAAATCAAAATGTGATTTTAATATATTGATTTTGAAACAAATTTTTAAACATTTACATATTAGACCATCTCATTAAGCTAATTAATCTCTATACTTATATTTATATAAAATAAAATTCGATCCTGGATAAAATAATCTGGTCTAGAATACAGGAATACTATAACAAATAAATAGTAAATAGTTACAAAAAAATAAATAATACCATAGGTGTTAATGGTGTTGGAGGAAAATACAAAGAGAAAGATTTTTTTTTAAAACCAAAATTAATTAGAAAAACGGGTTGCCTGCGTAAACCACCCCATACTATGTCAACTCTTGCTGAGACCCCCTGTACTATTTTGTTCTTTGATAAACATCANTCACGTTTTGATATTAATTAATTTGTTAAAAAAAAATTAAAAACACGGTAAATCAAACACGATACTAGTGAGAAGTTAGTGTTTTTTTTAATTTGATTTACCGTGTTTTTAATTATTTTTTTAACAAATTAATTAATATCAAAACGTGATTTCAAAACGCTAATTTTCTGGTTTAGCATCGGTTCGATTTAAGGTGGTTATACGACGAGACAAAATAAAGTTTGTGTAGTAAAATGATTCATCTTATTAGTTCGTGATGTTTATCAAAGAACAAAATAGTACAGGGGGTCTCAGCAAGAGTTGACATAGTACGGGGTGGTTTACGCAGGCAACCCTAGAAAAACTGAATTACACTCTCTCTATTTTTTGTTTGTTTGTTAATGCGAACAAAACTACACTTAATTACAACTTTAACTATACACCAAATACCAACCTATCAAACCATTTTGATCTCATCTTTCACATTTTGTTTAAACCACATCAAAATTCAAAATTCAGTCCCCAAACACAGTTAAAATAGTTTTTCTTTATTTAGAAACAAAAATAGAAAGTAAAAAAGTAGAATCTTTCATCAAAGAGTTAAAAAAATGTAGGAATAGATAAATACTTATCTAAAGACCATAGTGTTTGAAAATACGAACTAAATATATTTTTTTATATCAAATTGTATTTTTTATAGTTATCCAAATCAAATTTAAACAAAAAAATTGTTATGTTTATGTTATTAGAATCAAGTTTGAATAACTAGAAACACAGTTAAAAATGGTTATTTCTTAATATAGCAAAAAAAAAAAACATTTTAGAAACATAATAACAAAAAATAGTTATGGATAAAATAACTTATCTATAACATAACTTAAAAATAGTAAAGTAAAAAAAACCTCGAAAATCGGTAGCGTTATGGATAAGGACACTTTTAGATTACAAAACAATGAGTCACCATTTTATTTCTGTCTCTATATATATAATCCCAGATCTCTCTCTCATCTCTCAAATCCAAAATCCATTATTGAACCTTAAAAGAAAAAAAATTCTAAATTCTCTGAAGAAAATTCATAATTCATATAATCATCATCATGACTATTGCTTTAACGATTGGAGGAAACGGGTTTTCGGGTATACCCGGATCATCGTTTTCATCATCATCTTCAACGTTTCGATTAAAGAACAGCAGAAGGAAGAACACGAATAACAACAGAACAGGAGTGATGTGTTCTTCTTCTTCATCATCTTCTGTGATGGATCCGTATAAAACACTTAAGATCCGACCCGATTCATCTGAATACGAGGTTAAGAAAGCTTTCAGACAACTCGCTAAAAAGGTTTGACTTTTTGATATCCAGATCTGTTTATGATTTGTCGATTTTGACTTCTTTCTGATCAATTTTTGTTTTTGGTTTGTTGCAGTATCACCCTGATGTTTGTAGAGGAAGTAATTGTGGTGTTCAGTTTCAGACAATCAACGAAGCTTATGATGTAAGTGGTGTTTTGTCTGATTTGTGTTTGATTTGTTAAATCAGAGATTGATTGATTTTGTTTTATTTTTTTCAAGATTGTGTTGAAGCAAATAAAGAATCAGATGGAAGGAAATCCAGAGGAATTTGAGCCGTTTGATGTGTCAAATGAAGGATTCAATGGAATGTACGATCCAGATTGTGACACGTGGGAAGAATGGATGGGTTGGGAAGGAGCAGGAACAAGAGATTACTCTTCTCATGTTAATCCTTACGCTTGAAACGATGGAGAATGCACATAAATAACAACAAGACGAGAGACAAAGATGAAGAACAATGTAAATAAGTGAAAATTGTCTCATTGATGTTTACTAAAATGTAAATAAAGTAATCTCTCAAAACCTTCACTGTTTAGTGAATTTGGAAGCAATAATAATACTAGACTTGACCTTTCACAACCTTTAAGAGTTAAACAGTTAGTTATACAAATGTTGTCTCTTCATATGTTGTAGTATAACCAAAGATCTAATCCATTGAGAAAGCTCCATTGCAGTACCTGAAGAGGTTGACAAAGATGAACATTTGTTTTTGGGTTAGTTGTGGAAAATTCAATTTGATAGTTTGGTCTGTAACAAGAAGTTTTTAACTACCTGTTGCTGAATCTTTGGACTGAGTCTGTAGCATCAAGTAGAGTTTCACTTGCTTTCTCTAAAGCCATGTATAGCTCTTTACCTCTGGTTACCCGAGCGATGACCCACGCGTTGTTCTTTGCTCGGATGCTTATTTCCATGTCTTTCTCTTGATTAGTGCGATTCTTTTCTGAATCCACTTCTTCTCGTAGCTTGTTTAGTGCAAGTACAGACTCCTACGAAAAATAAAGAATATAAACTTCTGGCTATACAAGTCACAAAATCGCAGTATCTGATTGATGGGTGGTCTGTCTTTACCTTTGCTAGTGTTGCTACCTTTCCAGGTGGGGAAGCTCTGGAAACTTCCATGTCGTTATCAACTAGCAAGTAACGGTAACCGCTTACATGGTAAGCGTTCTCACCGCCCCATCCTTTAGATAACTTTTCTTCGACTTTCAAGATTTTTGCTGATGCCTGGAAAACACATATCAATGATAAGAGATGGAGCATGAAAAGATTACAATGAAGCAAGAAAGGAACTAACATTATCTTTGACTTGTTGCTTCACGAATGAGATGTCTAGCTCTCCGTTAACAATGGCAGCGTCAGGCACGAGAAGAACCAAGGTGAGACTTTTGTGTTGATAAGTCAAAAGGTAAACTCTTTCTTGTGTCTGGTTTAGCATAATTGTTGGGGTGGCATCTTTACCCCAGATATCGGTTACAAGAAACCCGTCTTTCTCTTTCGACCATTTATCGTGCTGTAATGGTCTAATAACACGAGCTACGCTATTACCATTTCCTGAAGGCAATGGATCACTTGAACCAAGGAGGCGAGCCGAGGTAGATCTAGAAGAGATTTGAGATAAACTGGATCCCTTGCGTAGATATGACCAGGAACCTGTCCCAGAGGACAGAGCGTTTGTGGTCAATCTCATTACAGAATATGTAAACAAGTCCACAGTATCATCCTGACAAAGGAGAGAAAGAGATGCAAAAGTTAGTCCACACAAAGCAAGTCAAGTCAAGAATCTTCTCGATGCATTAGTCTTCAGTAAGAACATTGCGAGTGCGGGATTTGAAAACATACAGGTGAGAGAGTTGTTGACACCAGTAGATCCTGGAATAAAATCACAGAGTGACATCGAACGGTCCCAGCACATGAATCTAGTACTCCGACAAGAGACTGTACATCCAAGAAAACTGCAAGTCAAAATAATGAACTAACTACTATGTGATAATGCAAAATGGATCTTCTGATGGGGAAGCAAACCTGAACTTCAAGTGCAGCGTCCCTTGCTAAAGTAAGCATCTGAACAGTTCCACGTTCTTTCAAAGTTTCACGGAAGGAAGGTAACTGAAGTTTCCTCCCAGCCGAAAGATCTGCAACAAAATAGCATGCCTTTCGATAAGCCCGCTATTACACAAGGATTTGCGTGATAGATTTGGTGGACATTGGTTACCATTTAAATAGTCTGTGATGAATGGATACAAGTGCGATCGGATAAACCCTCCTGTCGGATCTTTCTCAACCAATCCCCTAACTGATCCGTGAAACATAACAAAGAGCGAATGCACTTCCTTAAGCACTCTCCGCAATGCATCAACCCTCCATATAGCTTCAATCTCCTTATTTTTCTCTACAACCTGCCACAGTCTAATATCAGATTTTGTTCTCTTTACGCATATGTATATCGTGCGATTCAATGTGCTATAACAAGTTAAATGTAATGATGTACCATGACCATCCATATATCCGGCTCAGCCTCATAGAAAACATGAGAATGTCTCTCTGCTTCTATTACCTCACAAGCTGCTTCAGGAGAGAAAAGTCTAGATTTAACAATCCATAAACCACATGTCAGAAACATCAGTAAAGTCACAAACTTCTTCAGACTTATATGAGCATGAAGAATTTGACCTGGTAAACGTGATAAGTCCTTCGCTAAGTCCGATAACCGATAACTGAGTCGAAAAGGCTAAATCAGGAGGATAGAAAAACAAGATCTTGTCTAACTCCTGTCCTTCATTTTGGCCTCTCGTCAAGTCAAACACACAAAGCTGAAAACTTTCACTACCAGAGCTCACAGACGCCATTCCCATAGCTTCTAAATGCTCATAACACACTCTAGAATCACTACAAAATATCAGTAATTCAAGCAACACAAAAAAAAAAAAAACTGTCTCTAAGAGAATCCTAAAATGATCAACAAACAGCCAAATTGATTCGTGGAAGGATAGATCACGAATTTGGAGTAAAGATCATTGAAAGATATATAATTTGGTCAATCCAGTACATAAATCGCAAAACCAATCTGAAGTTATAAGCAGAAAAGGAACAAAAACTGGAAATTTGATTACCTTAAATATGAACCCTAAGAACAAAAATAGGAATGATCGAAATAGTTTCAGCGAATCAGTAAAGCTTTTTGTAAAAACATTTAACTTTTGGTAATTAAGAATTTAATCTTCTGGGTATGTATGAAGATTTGTGTTGAAGCAGACAAAGAATCATACGGAAGGGACAGAGGATTCATTATGGGCTTAAAAAGCCCAATAAACACTCATCTGATAAAACGTGGCCCAAAACTAGGGAAGCCCTAACGTAAACAGCACGACAAAAATGTCTCTGTTCTTCAGCCGAATGTCCAAGCTCTCTGTAAGAAAATATACTTTGGTTTTAGTTTTTACTGTAGTGATTTATACTAATGAAGTATGTCCATGGAAAAATAGACAGGCAGATGCATCCTTGAACCCCGTATATGCTGAAGTACGAATAGAGACAAATCTCGCGAATCTTGTATAGAAAAGGAAAAAAATGTGAGTTTCCATGTTATCGACCCGACAAAGGCAATAGGAGTGTGAATCATGGACAGGAAGCTTCCCAAAAAGAGCGGATGGAGAGTAGGAATATGGAACGGGATACAGAAGAAGAGCTTATTAGGGTCACTGATCTTTATAAAACAACAGGCACAGGTGAAGACTTCTGTGTCATGTATCCATGACTCAAGCCCAACTCCATCTATCAGCGGGCACGGGGACTGGTTACCACGACATAGCTTCTCGTAAGGTTCATCCAAGATTGACTGACTTCGCCTTTGCCTGCATTTCCCCTAACTGCAGATCCCATTCCATTGCTTTAACAATGTCCCATTAATTAGTTTACTTTGATAAGTGCTCGTATCGCCTCTTTAGTATATTAACGATTTACACTTCTCATTACTGAATACATTTTGAAACTCCATCAATGCCAAAACAACAAAGTAATCTCTCTTTATGATTAAAACAAGAAACCATTTAGAGATGTTTTTTTGGTTCTATCTATTACTTTGGCTCAATTTTAGTAGCAACAGAGTATCCACCACTATACTCAAAAGCATCTTTCTTCCTCAAATGTTCTCCATACAAAACTTTTACTCCAAACTCTGTAGCGGAAGACGAAGCAGAAGCAGAAGAGCTACTAGTGCTAGCTCCACTATTCTGTATAATAATCTCCATCTCTCTCACTACTTCACTCATCGTTGGTCTCTCACTCGCATTTTCATCAACGCATTTTAAAGCTAACTCCATGTACCGGCCTAGTTCAGGCAAAGCTCCCGCTTCTCTTAACGAAACATCCATCTTATCTCTCAGTCCGTAGAATTCTTCGTCGTTTTTATTCATTACAAGCTTTATCTCTCGGACAATGTACTTGCCTTTCTCTATAGGCTGTTTTGCGGTTATCAGTTCCAGCATTACAACGCCAAAGCTGTATACATCGCTCTTCTCTGTAAGTTTCTGCGTTGTGTAGTATTCCGGATCTAGATATCCCTGCAATGGACAAATTTTCTTCACTCCTTGAAGATCTTGATTCATCGATTTTTTCATTATATATGAAAAAAGACAAACTTACCAATGTGCCTTTGACTTGTGTTGAAACATGGCCTTTTGTGCAATCTGAAACTAACTTTGACAAACCAAAATCCGCAACCTTGGCTGTGAGATTCTCATCTAAAAGAATGTTCGTTGATTTCACGTCACGGTGAATGATTGGAGGGTCCGCTAGTTCGTGGAGGTATGCTAGTCCTCTTGCTGATCCTAGAGCCACTCGTAACCTCCTTTTCCAATCGAGTGAAATAGCAGACCGTCCTAACAACAATAAGTAAAGTCTTGAATATGTCTTCTTGTGATATGGTCAAGTTTATTTAAACATAAAGATACCTGTTAAGCTATCTTTGAGTGATCCATTGGACATGTACTCGTAGACCAGAATCTGCTCGCCTTGCTCAAAGCAAAACCCGACAAGTCCAACGAGGTTCTTGTGATGAACTCTAGAGAGCAACTCAATCTCTGTTTTGAACTCGAGGCCGCCTTGTGTTGATCCTTGTTGTGCTCTTTTAATGGCTAGCATCTGCCCATCTTGAAGCATTCCTTTATACACCTATAGAGATTATTTGTAACATGAAACACAAGTTTCAAACAATGATCTTCCTCAAAACTTTATTAGAAACTTACCTTTCCATAACCTCCATAACCCAACTCACTGCTCACAGAGAAGTTGTTTGTGATTTTCTTGAGTTCTTCATAGGAGAACCATCGTGCTCCTTTCAGCTGCGGTGCGCCACCACTGTCTTTCCCACTCGATGCCCATGAAACTGATAGAAGATCAAGATTCATTGTAACAACATAATATTACAATCTTCAACATGTTATATGTAAACATAAGATCACATTGGACTTACCAAACGGTCTACTCAAACCAATGGCTTGCTCTGCGCGTTTCTTCTGCCAAAATGCATATATTCCTAACGCAACAAGGCACAAGACTAAAGCGCTGCAACCAGTTATTATCCCAATGACCATTTTAGAGCTCAGTGAATGCCCATTACCATCACCTGCAAAATAATTTCATATTGTTAAGACCCTTTCATTTCATTAACAGGTGTATAAGCTTTATATGCGCATGCTCCTACCTGGGAAAGTGTAGGGAGATGCAATGAAATAGTAAGGTCCAAACAAAGGAGGAGGTTTGTATGTTTGGTTACTCAAGTCAAATCCGATTCTCTGCACTTCAGTTCGGTTAAAATACTTTCCAGTAGATGGGAAAAGTTCCAACTGTATCTGAAGATAATCATCATTGTTGAAGAAAGGGTTTTGTAAAGAGACCGAGCCCGGAGTGAGTCCTAGTTTAACCCACAAGCTCATCTCAAGTGAATGGTATGTGTTGACATTGGACAGATCTCTGAACATCGGACCTCGGAAGTATAGTGTGCCTTCATAAGGGTAGGCACATTCACAGCTCTGAGGGCTGATTTTTTGGTCTAATGGACAAGATTTTCCTCCACAGTTAGCAACACTTGTTGAGTATATCCGTTTCGCTTGTTGCTGCTGAATCTGGCAGTAGTTTGTGTTGGAGAGAGCTGTTGTGCATACCGGGTTTCCCACGAGTCTAAACCAAAACAGAACTTTCATAAGTTGCTAAAGACAGATTGATGTATCAATTACTGTTAGTTAAGCTATTTACATTAATGTATTGGTATATCCAGAGCTTAGTGTTACAGAGGAAATGTCATTGTCTTGAAGATCAACAAGTTGGAGCTCTGGACCTACTGCGTCTCCTAAGCTTAGTGTTCCGTTGAATGCATTCTTTTTCAGTTTCCTGTGCAAATAGAAACCAACATTTAGATGAAATTTTAAGCTTTTGTCTAGACTAAAAGGTGAAACTTACACTTGCTGAAGCTGCGGGTACCCAAAGAGCTTATTAGGAAGTGGTCCTTGTAGGGCTCCATATTCCATCACCCTAAGAAGAAGATATATTTAGAGATCTCTTCACAAGACAATATGCGAGTTTTCTGGCTTGTAGACTGTACCAGAGAAGGACTTACAGTGTGGTCAGTGAAGGTAAGGTTGAGAACCAGTGAGGAGACTCTGATGGATCAAATGAGTTATTGCTAAGGTCTCTGTAAGAGATATCACATTTTTTCAGAACACTCAACACACAGAACTGTAGACAAAAACATTCCCTGGAGGTGAGAAACTTACATGTAGTTCAATGACTTCATGTCTGACAAATCTGGTAAAGATCCTACAAGCTTGTTATGAGCTAAGTTCCTGAGAGAGAGAAGTAAAGATGTATACAGATTCATTAAGTGATGCTTAAGATGATCAATCTGATATATATTATGACTATGGTTACACTCACAGTTCAATGATGTTTGTGAGATTACTGAGATTCTCTGGAACTTTTCCGGTGAGAGTGTTTCTATCCAGCCGACTATTGCAAATCCAAGAGAGTTAATCTTTTTGAAGATAGAGAAGAAATATGAAACTAAGGTCACAGAGATTTGATATGTTTACTCACAGAACCTCTAGTGTCTGAACCAGTCCTAAGGTGGAAGGTATGCTTCCTGTGAACTGATTCCCATCGAATAATCTGACATTTGTAAGAGTAACTTTAAGTATTAAGCAGAAGTTTCTATAATATTAAATAGTGTTAGACTTACACATGGATCAGTATCATCTCAGAGCTGAAAAGTTTTGGTGGAATGGTGCCTGAGAGCTGATTCTTGTTGAAATGACTACAATTTGAACATTTGCAATCAGATGAAAAGATCACTAAGGCTGAAGAGATGTCTTAGGGAAGTCAGTATAGAAATATAAAAAATTCTTACAAGTGTTTGGCTTTTAAAAGAAGATCAAGACCAGGACTCGAGCCTGATGAAACTGGAATGGGTCCTGTCAACTGATTATCCGCGAGATCCAACCAATAGACTTTGGTGAGGTTTCCTAGAGCTGCCGGAATTTTACCCGTGAAGTTATTCGAGTTCAAGGCCCTGACAAAATCAAAGTGTCATTTAGTTCAAGAGATAATACATGGATCTAACATTTTCAATGCGAGTTTCTTACAAGAACGATAGATCTTTGAGATAGCCGAGTTCATTTGGGATGCTACCAGTGAAGCCACAACCAGCAAGTATACTGAAAAAAAACCAGTACAACTGTTTAGATAGATACAAGAACAAGGAGATAGGTTTTAAGGATCTCTGCGCGGAAGAGGTTCTTACAGGATGTTAAGCTTTTGCAGGTCTCCTAACCGGGAAGTAAGTGAACCTGTGAGCCCTCGATTAAACGAAAGATCCCTGCAACAACACAGAATCACCAACTCAGGTCAGAAAAAAGACGTTCCACTCTTGTAATATGATTCATGGAAAGAAACTGACAAGGATCTTAGTTCAGCTAGCTCTCCAATGTCCCCACTAAGCCTTCCTTTGAGACCCATTGTTGACAAACCCCTGACACAAATGACATTACCAAAATAAGTAACTCTAATGTTTCACACGCACACACACACACACAAGTATGAATGATTAAATTAAGTAACACTCACAAGGCGGTGATTCTAGAGCTATTGCAAGAGACACCTTCCCAAGGAGTTCCACAAGGATCATCAGAGCCTCCCCAACTAGGCGGCGTATTATCCCACTGATCCATCAAAGAACGAAGAGCAGCCGCTAATAACAAAAAAAAAAAAAAAAAACACAAAAACACAAAACAGCATTACAATCATTTCCGAACGGATCAAAATTCAACAGAAAACAAGATAATTCATTAAATACCATCACGAGGGTCAGTGACTGATGAAATCATAGAGAAGACAGTGAACAAGTAAGCGAAACAGAACAAGAGCAACCGCGAAATAGCGGTGATGGTGGTTACCATTGTTTCTCAAGAGACAAAACATTGAGTTCTCTTGAGGTTTGATATTTAAGTGAGAAACAACAAATAGATAAAAAGTAGAGCTTCCTTATGAGACAAGATTAAATCATTATCTCATCAAAGATTAACCTATAGAGGAACACGAGTGGCACCAAGAAAAAGTTGGTTTCAATCAATTTGCCTTGTCTTCTAAGTCAATCTAACGGTTGGTATGTCTCTTTTTTGTGAAAATACTTCATTTATTAAAACATTTGTGTGATACATAAGTACAAAAACAAATCAATTCATCTCTCTCTAATCATGTAAACTTAAGTTACCGTTAAGTTGTTCCTTCCAATCGAAGCGACCACCTTTCATCATTATACCAAAACAGAGAAGAAGATAGTGGAACTTACAATGATTTACAAACCAAAGAATTCAATTCATGAGCCTCTTGTCTTGTGAAGACAAAACACACAAAGACGAAAGCTTTCACCACCAGACGCCATTGCCATAGCCTTTAATACCTTTTCACACGCTCTAAAAGCACAATAACAAAATGATGAATCAGAAAAGAAGCAATACTACAACTTTGTGTCTAAATTAAGGAGATTTGATAATCTAGTACAGAAATCGAAAAACCCATTTCGAGTTAAAAAGGAATTTGGAAAATGAGAAGCTTGATTCTTGAAGATGAAGAGTGAAGAAGAGAGTCTAGAAAATGAGTTCAATGAAGTTACCGGGTCAGGATGTAATGGATCCGGGTCAAATATATGAATCGGGTCACGGTCAAAATCCTGATTTTATTACCTTATTCAATTGAATCAGATCTTGTCCTTTTGGGATTCTGCAAGAGTGAATCTTTCTCTGATTAATTGCTTATTTTTACTTTGATCTGTTTGATAGTTTGATGGGTTCTTGACCACCATTGGTTATGTTGTTCTCGAGCTATGAGTGATGCTCAATAGTAAGCTTTCTGGTGAGACAACCAACAAGGTTTGTTATGAAGACCCTCTAATAACACGGAATCTGAAACTTGGTCCTTGACATCACCTCCAGTTGTTGACGGTGCGTCGGTGCGAAAGAGTAGAAAAGATATGTTAAAGTTCTACCGTTGCTGATGCAGATTACTCTTTGTCTTGTACAACTTTAGTATTGTATCTTTTCTTCTTGTCGTCCCATGAGAGGGTCTTCTGACTCTTCTTGGTTAATGTTTTCAGATTGTAATGGAGCATGGTCAAATATATGAATCCGGATCACTGATAAACGATCGATTAAATGATCTGATTAAGTAACCTCAATCATTAAATTGGGATTAGTTAAGAATTAAATTAATAAGGATTAAATTGGGATTAGTTAAGATTTTGGAGACTGAATTAGTGTTAAACCGGTAAAATTGAGTGCAAACCCAAGTAAAATTAGTTAATTATCCGGTTAGTGGGGAAGTAAATTTTTGGGTCCACAAACAAAAAGCAAAGGTGCTTACTTTCTTCTTCTTCGTCTTCACTCAATTTCAAAGTTTAAAGTTTGTGCGTGTATCGTGTCCATCGCTTCCTTCTTCAGCCATTTGTACGACACGGAATCCAACCAATTCAATCCTTTCTCGATTGATTCATAATCTTGTCCTTTTAGGGTTTCTTCATCGTGTAGGTCTGGATTGATCTTCTCTCTCTTTCTCTGATTTATGGTTTCGAAACGATCCATTTGATTCTGGGTTTGTACCTGATTCGATGATTCCTTCTCTGATTGTATGGTCTTGTTTCTTTATCCTTTTGATGTGAAAAAGTTTGATACTTTATCTGTTCCTGAGACTGATTCTTCGTTTTTCTGATTACAGTTTGTGAGATTGAGTGAGGAATTCAACTTTTGAGGTCTGAGGTGTGGATTCTTCTTTTCATTCCACACTATTATTACTTGCTTGTGGTCTTTGAAAAAGCAAAGTTTCCGGTATTGACTTTTAAGAGATTCTTGTCTACTGTATTTGGTGTTGTTAGTGTTTGGAGATAGAAACAATGGCTGATCTTAAAGAGCGTTTGCTACCTCCAAGACCTGCTTCAGCTATAAACCTTAGAGGTGGTGATGCAGGGTCTCGTCCTTCTGCATCAGGGAGACAACCTCTTCTTGGAGTTGATGTTTTGGGTTTGAAGAAGCGTGGACAAGGGCTTAAGTCGTGGATTCGTGTTGATACTTTTGCAAATACTCAGGTTATTGAGGTTGATAAGTTCTCCATGATGCGTAGATGTGATTTACCAGCGCGTGATTTAAGGCTGCTTGATCCTTTGTTTGTGTATCCTTCCACTATTTTGGGTCGAGAGAAGGCGATTGTTGTTAACTTGGAGCAGATTCGTTGTATTATAACTGCGGATGAGGTTTTGTTGTTGAATTCGCTTGATAACTATGTGCTTCGCTATGTGGTTGAGTTGCAGCAGAGACTGAAGGCAAGTGCTGTAGGTGAGGTTTGGGATCAGGAGAGTGTTCAATTGAGCAGGAGGGGGAGTAGGAGTTTAGACAATGTGTTTCAGAACTCGTCACCTGATTATTTACCTTTTGAGTTTCGGGCTCTTGAGATTGCTCTCGAAGCTGCTTGTACCTTTCTTGATTCTCAGGTTAGTCATTGTTGTTTACAGCTTATTGAATTTGGTGTGTTGACATTGGGAATAGATTTGACTTTTAGTCTTTGTAGGCTTCAGAGTTAGAGATTGAGGCATATCCGTTACTGGATGAGCTTACCTCAAAGATTAGTACTTTAAACTTGGAGCGTGTGCGTAGACTGAAGAGCAGACTTGTAGCATTGACGAGAAGAGTTCAGAAGGTTCGGGATGAGATTGAACAGTTAATGGATGATGATGGGGATATGGCGGAAATGTATCTGACAGAGAAGAAAAAGAGAATGGAAGGATCCTTAAATGGTGATCAGTCCGTACTTGGTTACCGGTCAAATGATGGGTTTTCTCTTTCTGCACCCGTTTCTCCTGTTTCTTCTCCACCTGATTCCCGGAGACTTGACAAAAGCTTGAGTATTGCAAGGAGTCGGCATGACAGTGCGAGAAGTTCAGAAAGTTCAACAGAGAATATAGAGGAGCTCGAGATGTTGCTGGAAGCATATTTTGTTGTCATTGATAGCACTCTCAACAAGCTAACCTCGGTAACATATGAGCCTCTCCTTTATTTTCATTAATTATCTTGTTTCAGAAAGCGGTTTAATGATCTGCCGTTCCTTTATCCTTCAGTTAAAGGAGTACATTGACGATACCGAGGATTTCATCAACATTCAACTGGTAGGCCCTTGATCTTGATATTAGTTTATATCTTTTTCGCTCACAACACCATAAGAATCTGCTGAAAGTTCCTGGATTTTGCAGGACAATGTGCGGAATCAACTGATCCAATTCGAGCTGCTTCTGACTACAGCGACATTCGTTGTAGCCATCTTCGGCGTAGTAGCAGGGATCTTTGGGATGAATTTTGAGATTGCACTCTTTGAAGTGCCAAGTGCTTTCAAATGGGTTTTGGCCATTACTGGAGTCTGTGGCCTGCTTGTGTTTTCCGCATTCCTCTGGTTCTACAAACGTAGAAGACTCATGCCTCTGTGAGGACAACTGTCTAGACAAGTAGACTTAATTGCTATTACTGTTTATGTTACTTATATTGACCTTCTCAAGATGAAACAGTCTTATAAATGAAATATAAAGAGAACGAAGCTCTAACTTGGAGCAATTGTTCATTGTCTTTGTTTAAGAAAAATTTCATTTATTGTATACAGAAACCACAGTACAGTGAAATGATACATATCTCAAACAGAAACCAAATTGGCTCAAACATTACTGAGTTTTGTTCCTATGGACATGGAAAAACTCTCAATGGATCATTCACAGCATGTATCTGACCAGATTCTGCGAAAAAGTTTCCAAAGGGAGAAGATGAGAACACAGACTGGAGAGAAACTACTTCTGAGAGGATGAAGATGATGAGAGACGTGCTTTTCGAGCCTTATCGGCCTTTTCCATGTAATCTTGGTGAGACCGATGCTTCGATCCTGAGAGAGACCAGATTTACCAACAATTAGCCTAGTCAGAGCGAAAAGAAAATACCAATCAAGAGGTTCTTTAAAATAGTAATGTTGTTCATCACAATACAATAAACAAACACAAGGTAAGATTGTGATCATGCAAGTCTATGATCCTAAAAACATAACCATTGTCAACTAGAAGTCCAAAGCTTAAGCTATAATCAGTCAACCACAAATCAAACAGCTTATGAGATCAAATCAGTTCCAAAAACATTGATCCTAACAACATAAAAACTTAATCAGTCATCCACTTCCATCTGAGATAAAAATCCTAACAAACAGAAAACATGACGAACAATCTAAATCTCCCATAAAAACATTGATCCTAACAGCATAAAACATCAAAACTCAGTCGCAGATCTTTTCAAAGTCCAATTCTTTATTCAATCCATCAATTATCCGATCCCATTTGGCGAGAAATTTAAGTCAAAAGCTTAAGCTGTAATCAGTAAATCCTAAATCTAACAACTTATGAGATCAAATCAGAACCGAAAAATACCAATGTAGCCAAAGATAAATCAAAAGAAAAACATTTCTGATCAAAATCTCATATTTTCTTCTAATTCCAGCGTATGTGCACATAGTATCATGTAAGTTTATGATCCTAACAAAATAAACATGGTGATTCATTCTCAATCACTTGATTCCATTTTATAAGAATCCAAAGCTTAAGCTAGTATCAAATTGAAACATTTCTAATTCAAAATCTCGACTTTTCTTCTAATTCAAGCTTATCTACACATAGGATCGTTTAAGTATATAATCCTAACAACATAAACATTATGATTCATTATCAATCACTTGATTCCATTGCCCAAGAATCCAAATCTTAAGCTTTTATCAAAATGAAACATTTCTGATTCAAAATCTCAACTTTTCTAGTTATTCCACGTTATCTACACCAAAAAGTTACTAAATTCAATCTAACTAACTCGTAAAAAACACGAACCTTGATTCATGAGATACCAAGGGATTCCAAAGATGATGGTGATGATCCCAAGGCCAGCTAAAACATGCTTCTTTTCTCCACTGTATACATAATGCTCCATCTTTGCCCTGAACCCTCCTCCTCCTCCATTGATCTTCGTCTCATTCGCCATCTTCAAACTTCTCCAAAATCAGATTTTTAGGGTTTATCTGGAAGAAATTGGGATTCTTCAACATTTCCAGAGGTTTTGCAAACATCATTAATGGGCCTAATGGGCTTTATTTAGGCCCATTTACATAAGTTCTGTTTAGTAACCATTTACTCTTTCATTCTCCACTTGCTTTGAGCTATGGCTACTGCGATTGTTGCGATTGGTAGGAAGCTAACGCGAAAACCACAATGGTGGATTGCTCAACATCAATCTCTGCTACATCCAGTCTCGAGATCGTATTCAAACTCATCTTTTCAAATTGCCTCATTCTCTTGGGCATTTCATCGAACAGTTCGTGTGCATTCACGAATCTTCAGAAATGTATCACCTTTTGTCTCTTCCAGGCACTTCTCCACTCAAATTATCTCCAAAATGTTTGATTTTGATGAACCCTTAGCTTCACTGGAAAAGGGTCTGACTGATTTGATCAGAGAGGTCTCTGAGTTAGAATCTGAGGTTGATGCTCTGGTTTCTCTGAAGGAATCATCTTTTTTTATGAATCATGAGTCTTTGTATTCTTTGATATGGGAATTGAGAGATGAATGGAGGCTTGCGTTTTTAGCATTCAAATGGGGTGAGAAATGTGGCTGTGATGTTCAGAAAGTTTGTGACTTGATGATTTGGGTTTTGGGTAATCATCAGAAGTTCAACATAGCTTGGTGTTTGATTCGTGATATGTTTCGTGTTTCGAGAGATACTAGAAAAGCCATGTTTCTCATGATGGACAGGTTAGAGTTTCTTCTCTTCTTGATTAGATTCTTCTGTTGTCGTTAGAGGATGTTGAAATGATTGTTGTTTGTATTGATGTAGATATGCTGCTGTGAATGATACTAGTCAAGCGATTCGGACTTTCGATATTATGGATAAGTTTAAGCACGTTCCCGATGATGAAGCGTTTCAAGGATTGCTATATGCTTTGTGTAGACATGGGCACATTGAGAAAGCTGAAGAGTTTATGCTTTTAAACAAGAAGCTCTTTCCAGTGGATGTCGAGGGATTCAACGTAATTCTTAATGGTTGGTGTAATGTTTGGACTGATGTAACTGAAGCGAAGAGGATTTGGCGAGAGATGGGGAGTTACTGTATTACGCCGAACAAGGACTCTTACAGTTACATGATCTCTTGTTTCTCTAAAGTTGGGAACCTTTTCGATTCTCTTAGGCTATTCGATGAAATGAAGAAACGAGGGTTGATTCCTGGGATTGAAGAGTACAATTCTTTAGTTTATGTGATGACTCGTGAGAATTGCTTTGATGAAGCTGTGAAGCTTGTGGAAAAGATGAAGGAGGAAGGACTTAAGCCGGATTCAGTCACTTACAACTCAATGATACGGCCCCTTTGTGAGGCTGGAAAGGTGGAAGAAGCCAGGAAGGTATTGGCAACTATGTCGAGTGAGAACCTAAGTTTAACTGCTGATACATTTCACGCATTCCTTGAGGCTGTAAATTTTGAAGAAACTTTGGAGGTTTTAGACCAGATGAAGATGTCTAGTTTAGGTCCTAGAGAAGAAACGTTTCTCCTCGTTCTTGGAAAGTTGTTTAAGGAGAAGCAACCGGAAACTGCTTTGAAGATCTGGGCAGAAATGGATCGTTTTGAGGTAGTAGCTAGTCCTACTCTTTACTTGGCTATAGTACAGGGATTTTTGACATGTGGGTGGCTTGTAAAGGCCAGAGAGTTTTATTCAGAGATGAAAGCAAAGGGATTCCCAGGAAATCCCAAGCTCGAGAAACTTCTGGTGGAGCAAAATGAGAAGGGAGTCAGAAAAAGCACGAGGAATGATCTTCGGAAAGTTGGTTCTCGAGGAGGCTATAATGCTCAACGATCAGTATACACAAAAGAATCAGATATGAGTAAGACTTGAAAATTGTGATCAAACGATAACTCAAGTAATGACTCAATTCTCAGACCTCATGGTCCTCTTCAGAACTGTTGATATGTGCAATCAGAAATCTACACGAGACCAGAAGCTCTGTTCTATATGGTTTGTATGCTTCATTACATCCGCCATCCAGTTTTCTAGGCAATCTCTTCCATCTGCCAGATTAAAGATAGTTACATAGGGGAATATCCATGAATCTGCACTATACTATGATTTGCAACCATACTGATTGCAGAAACTAGTCTGGTTCTTAATTGTTATAGGCACATACTCGACCGCACGTTCTAGTACAGGAGGTTTGAGTTCAGTATTATGATTTGCAACCATGCTGATTCAGGAACCTCTCTTTGGATTCTATGAAAGACATCAGAAACTAGTCAGATTCTTAATTGGTGTATGCACACACGGTTTCCATTACCACTGCAAAATCAAGTAAAGGAAGTTTGAGTTCAGTGTGAACCAGACCACACAAAAGGCAAAGACTGAGTTCAATGCGTTTCAAAAGCAACATCTCCAGAGCTCTCATTGTGCATTTTTGTCGTTTCTCTCTGCTCTTTTGTCTTTGGATCTTGTTTTTATATAATTCTTCTTTGTCATGAACCATGATGATTGACATGACCGTTGATTCTTTTGAGTGTTGCAATTTTCATGCCACATTCCAAGGAGGCATCATTTTCCTCCATAAAAATAAAGCTATGGGTCCCTTAGACTTACTTTAATTGCAGCTTTCTGGCTTCTCCATACTTATTGCTTAATTGCTAATTACCAGCTGAACTTGGTTTTTCACTCAAAGCATCTTCAAGAAGAAACTACAGTTGACAGTATTTTGATATATATTCTTCAGGACTTTGAAAAATTCACACCTCGTTCATAGTCGACAAACATTACAACATAATACACTTCTCAATAGTTAAAAACTCTCTCAAGTTACATCCAACAGTCTAGTAAAAAACTTGGATCACATCTCAAACAACTACTCTGCATTGCTCTATTTTAACTTTTCCGATTCGATCTACTTCCATAGAACTTTGATGGAGGTGATGGAGAAAACTCGAAAGCAGTCGAGGAGATATCCATTTCGCCTTTCAAGATCCTCACAGCTTCACTGATATCAGGACGTAACTCAGGCGCTTTCTGCAGACAAGCCAAAGCCAAGTTAATGCATAATCCAGCTTCTTCCTTGTTATACATATCCTTCAATCTCTCGTCCACCAGCTCAAGAACATTCCCTGACTGAGCTAATTGCCTACACCAGCTCACTAAATTCGCCTTTTCAAGCTTCATCGGTGATGCAAGAACATGTAAAGGCCTCCTACCCGAGATTATCACTAGAATTAGTACTCCAAAGCTATAGATATCTCCTTTCTCCATCAAGTAACAACAACCTCCTCCGTACTCTGGTGCTATGTAACACAATGTCCCTCTCATACTCGTCGTGCTGCTTAATTCGCGGCTGAACAAATCTCCACTCCACATCTCACTCCCCATTGATTTGTCCTTGTTCTTCTTCTTGCTACTGCTATTGCTTTTCCTTCTCCATCCTCTTCTGAAGCTAAACTCTCCCGCTACTTCTCCCTCTCGGTCTTGCACGCTGTTTTCACCCTTACCACGGAAACAGAATCGAAAATGTAGAACTTTTAAACGATTCTTGAACTTGATCCTCAGAACTCTAATCTTCTTTTTATTGTTCATCTCGTCTTGTTGCTCTTCCTCTTTCCACCATTCCTCCATATTCCTATGCTTCTTCTTCTTCTTCTTTTTTGATTTCTTGCTCTTCCCCTCTTCTTCCGCAAACTTCTCTTGTAGAGTGTCAAACTTAGACTCACTCAAACAAGAACCATCTTTATCTTCCACTTTATCAACCGTCCTAGTCGAAACTCCCAGCTCGGGAGTACTAATACCCTTCTTCTCATCATCCCAATCAGGATTCACCGTGTGAATCTGACTCCCTATCCACTCCCTAACATAATCTTTACTACACAACTCACCACTCCCTTCTTGCTTCCACCACCAATCTCTCCCCCATTGTTTCGACCCTTTCCCCATATCAAGAACAGAGTTAGGACTCAAATTCTGATCCAACTCATGATCCTCACATGACAACACAACATGATCATTCAAAACCTCTTTACCTTTACTCTCACACTCCATAGCTAAACTGATAGAACCAAGATTCATCCCCTTAATGTTCCGACTCGTTCTACTATTCTTCGAAGACGAAGAAGCTTGTAAAGCAAGAGCAAAATCAACTTCTTGATGCTTTGGAGTAACAGTACCAGTCTGAGGAGTACTCTCTCCACCTCCAAAGTTACCAGAAAGTTCTTGACTAAACAAATCAACACCATAACCTCCTTCAACTTTAACTCTAGACAAACCGAAATCGGAAATCTTGGCCTTAAACTCAGAATCAAGAAGAACATTACTAGGCTTAATATCTCCATGAATCACAGGAGGGTCACAACCAAAATGCAAAAACTCAAGAGCCTTAGCTACATCAAGAACAATACTAAATCTTCTCTCCCAATTCAAACAAGAATCTACATCTTCACTAAACAGAACCTCTTGAAGACTCTTGTTAGGCATATACTCATAAATCAAGAACCTATGATTCTTGTCAACGCAATATCCCAAAAGGGTCACTAAAAAAGACGATTTTAATCCTCCAAGAATCTGTAACTCGTTCTGAAACTCAGTCTCTGATTGAAGAGAGAAGCTATCGAGTCTCTTCACTGCAAAAAGCTTACCATCTCTTGTAATGCCTCTGAACACAGTCCCTGAACCACCTTTACCAATCACGTTTGACTCATCGAAATCATTTGTTGCTAATTTGAGCTCTTTGTAAGAGAAAAGCTGAAGCTTCAGAGGTGATGATGATGCATTAACATCAAAGAAAGGGATGGTTCTTGATCTGTTAAGAGGTGAAATCAAGAAATGGTAGATGAAGTAGAGAATTGTGAAGATTATTACAAGAGATGATGAGATAGTTAAGATCAAGAAGAGTGTTTTTGTTCTGTTTATGAGCTTTGGTCGGATTGGATTTGGTCTTGAAGGCATGATTGAAAAGAGAGAATCAATTTCTTCAACATTCGATTCGGTATCTATCTCTCAATCTATAATAGTCTTTTGAGAGAATGTTAAAAAAAAAGATGTTACTTTATAATTTTAATTTGAGGATCTCTTATTTTTTTACAAAAATTCAAATTATGTGATAATTGCATGTAGAAAAAAGAAAAGGTTTTAGTATATAGTGGAAGGATTTGACGAAAAAGATTATAAGAAGACAAAAATATTTATATTGGTAATGATAATGTTGTTTTTATAATGATGAATGTTACTTGCTTTTTGGTAGTGGCTCACATAGTGATGTTCAAGATTTAGACTTTTTTTTTTCTTTAAGTTAATTAATACATTTTGTTTTGTGTACTAGTCGTTTACTTTTGCTACATTTTTGGGGTAATTAAGAGAATAATGATAGATTAGTTAGTTTGTTAACGAGATTCAAGAAAAAATAGAAGAAGAAATATTTTAGTGAACGAGTTGTGTGGCGAAGTGTTCAAGATCCACTTTGACTGCTTCGGGAGCTATGCAATAAATGATTTGATTTTGCATCTTTATTGTGTCCCTGTGCACATATCCCACTAGGACCGACCATACATTATTCGAACGGAATTGTATTAAAATCAATTGAATAGAAATAAATAATCCGAGATGCAAATATAAATTACTCTAACTATTTTTATTTTGGAAGATGTTATTTGTTTCAAAGACTATCTAAAATCTCGAAAATGTATGAATATATTTGGAACTAAATATTTCAAATACAATTTGGTTCCCATAAATTTAAAACTACCAAATCAAATTTTATGTTATCCGAACCGAATTTTATTCGTTATAAGTCAACAAGTATTTTTATATATGGTTGGAATATTCTAATCAAATTTTATGTTATATAGTCGAACCGAATTTTATTCGTTCTAAGTCCATAATTATTTTTATATATTGTTGGAATATTCTAATCAAACCGATAGGAATGCCTAACTGGTTTCTATGCACATTATATAGAATAATAATAATAATAAAAAACTTATGTATTAATTTATAATTTCGATAACCATAGAAACTATTGCTTTGATAGCACTCACTCATGTTAGAATAGGACATTTTAGCTGTTTGGCAAAATGTGCACGAAACTCAAAGATTTGTATTGGAGTTTTATGGTTAAGACAAAGGTTTTCGACACAAATTTGTGAATATTGTTTATAGATATGGAAAGATCATAACGATTTTTTTTGTGTGTGTTTCTACGACAAGTTCATAAAAGAACAAAAGCTATATGGGATGTGTCCCATTCCTTATGTTGTTGATAAAGTCATGAGTGGTTGCGTTGTGGACCAAACAGTGTCATGTGCCACTCAGATTTTTGATTTTATCGAGTTTATACAAATACAATAAATGTTTTAAAATAAAGAGAGTATAGTGAGTCAGAAGTAAAAGAATCTCTCTATAATCTTTTTTGTTGTGTTGCTCTTGCAATGTTCATACTTGAATCGAACTTTCAAAGCGGGATTTAGTGGCCAAACTACATTCAAGGTGAATAGGTCCCTTACAGAAGTCCATGAATACAACATCCAACAAAACTTATATATATATATATATATATATATATATATATATATATATATTACACTAAATTACTACCTACGTTAACACATTAATATAATGTGTTAACAAACAAGAATCCAAAAGATTCATAGACTTTGTTGGAATATGAATTTGGAGGGGTTGGGTTTGTTTAGCTCCAGCAAACAAATAAGAATCCAAAAGATTCATTCTAGGAAACAAATCTAAGAAGAGAAAAATTTATTTGTGATGCTGTAAATTGTATTTTGCATTTCTTTTTCGTTTTTGTTGTTGTGAACTCTATTTCCTACATGGTGAACAAATATGATATCGGACAATTTGACCAAAGTTTGAAAATTCAAATTAGTTATGGATTAGCATAGTGTTTAATTAATTTATTTTACGTGTATATAGATAGAACATTTGTAAATGTAAGACCACATTTGAATTTAAATTATCAAATTAATCATATATGGGATTGGAGAGGCGTATTACTCGCTTCACAAAAATAAAATAAAATAAAATAAATTCTAACAATTTTGGTCTTTAAAATTTGGGTTAACCGGAATGAAAGGTATGATTGCTTCTCTCCCACAGCTTCCATGCAAGATATGAATGCTTCTCCTTCCTTCCTTGTTCCCAAAGTTTCAAACCCTAGATCCTACAAAAAGAAAAAAAAAAGAAAAAAAAAAATCAATTCGTTAAAGAGCTCCAAGAAAATGTACAAATCTCAATATATAGGTGGTCAAAGAGAAAAATTTGTAAGGTAAAACAAAAAAACAAGATCGATCCTTCTTTCACATTGTTGAATCAGATCTATGAATGTTGTTGTTAATAACATTTTAATGTTTTCAATAATTATTATACAGATTAGATGATACAGATTCGAGGGTATCAATGGCTTCAACTGCGACGGGAAAGAAAGGATTCTGTTTCGGATTGTTCAATATAACCGGTAAAGGAGGAGGAAAGGCGAAGAACACATCGAAATCTTTTAGAGAAGGTGTTAAAATGGGATCAGAAGGGCTAAGAACAATCGGGAAATCGCTAACATCAGGCATGACAAGAGCTGTTTTCCCCGAAGATCTAAGAGTATCCGAAAAGAAAGTCTTTGATCCTCAAGACAGAACACTTTTGATATGGAATAGAATGTTTGTTATCTCTTGTATTCTCGCTGTCTCGGTAGATCCCTTGTTCTTCTATCTACCCATTGTCGATAAATCGGGGAACTGCATTGGGATAGATAGTAAATTAGCTGTGACGACGACGACTTTGAGAACGATCATCGATGTTTTTTATCTTACACGCATGGCTCTTCAGTTTCGTACTGCTTATATCGCTCCTTCTTCTCGTGTTTTTGGAAGAGGTGAGCTTGTTATTGACCCTGCTAAGATCGCTGAGCGTTACTTAACTCGGTATTTTATTGTCGATTTCCTCGCCGTCCTTCCTTTACCTCAGGTGTGTGTTTCTTTATCTTTGTGTTTACTTTTGGCTCAAGCTTCGATCTTGAAATGATGATTCTTGATCTTGTTCTTGTAGATTGCGGTATGGAAGTTTCTTCACGGATCTAAAGGAACAGATGTATTACCGACTAAACAGGCGCTATTACGCATAGTTATCACACAGTACATACCGAGATTCGTTAGGTTTATTCCATTAACATCAGAGCTCAAGAAAACCGCAGGCGCTTTTGCTGAAGGAGCTTGGGCTGGTGCTGCTTATTATCTCCTTTGGTATATGCTTGCAAGTCACGTAAGTCTTATCTTTAGGTCAAAATTAAACAGCTTTGCTCTGTTTCTGAAAATGTTGTTTCGCTTTGGTAGATAACTGGAGCCTTTTGGTACATGTTGTCAGTGGAACGTAACGATACATGTTTGCGATCCGCTTGTAAAGCTCTGCCAGATCCTAAACTCTGTGTTCAGATTCTGTATTGTGGTAGCAAACTTATGAAAACCGGCGACAAAGAGTGGACTAAATCAATCCCTGATCTTTTCAAGAACAATTGCTCTGCGAAAAGCGATAGTTCAGACTTCAATTACGGTATCTATGGTCAGGCTGTGTCTTCAGGGATTGTATCATCCACGACGTTTTTCTCAAAGTTTTGTTATTGTCTTTGGTGGGGACTTCAAAATCTTAGGTATACACATTCAAAATGGTTGAATAATTGTTAGCTTATGGTGTGATTTTTAACATCTTGGTTTATTTCTTGTATAGCACGTTAGGTCAAGGGTTACAAACAAGTACATATCCAGGAGAAGTTCTGTTTTCAATTGCGATTGCTGTAGCTGGGCTTCTTCTATTTGCGCTACTTATCGGGAATATGCAGACTTATCTTCAGTCACTTACGGTTCGTTTAGAGGAAATGAGAATCAAAAGACGCGATTCTGAGCAGTGGATGCATCATAGGTCACTTCCACAAAACCTAAGAGAACGAGTCAGGCGCTATGATCAATACAAATGGTTAGAAACGAGAGGAGTCGATGAAGAAAACATAGTCCAGAGTTTACCGAAGGATCTTAGAAGAGACATCAAACGCCATCTCTGTCTCAATTTAGTCCGCAGAGTAAGTTTAAATTGGAATTGCCCTAAAGATTTCCAAGACTTGTAACACAAGTAACATTCTGTTTTGGTTTTTTTGTAGGTTCCTCTGTTTGCTAATATGGATGAGAGATTACTAGACGCGATCTGCGAGAGACTGAAACCGAGTCTATACACAGAGAGTACTTACATAGTGCGAGAAGGAGACCCGGTTAACGAAATGCTCTTCATAATCCGAGGCCGGTTAGAGAGTGTAACAACAGATGGTGGAAGAAGCGGTTTCTTCAACCGAGGGTTACTAAAAGAAGGTGACTTCTGCGGTGAAGAGCTTTTGACATGGGCACTTGACCCTAAAGCAGGCTCAAACTTACCTTCTTCCACAAGAACGGTAAAGGCACTAACCGAAGTAGAAGCATTCGCTTTAGAAGCCGAAGAGCTTAAGTTTGTAGCCAGTCAGTTTAGGCGTCTTCATAGTCGTCAAGTTCAACAAACTTTCAGATTTTACTCTCAACAATGGAGGACTTGGGCTTCTTGTTTTATTCAAGCTGCTTGGCGTCGACATTTGAGAAGGAAAATCGCGGAGCTTAGACGTAAAGAAGAAGAGGAAGAAGAAATGGAATACGAAGATGATTACTATGATGATGATAATGATAATGTAGGTATGATTACAAGAAGTGCTAGCTCTACTGGATCAAGTTCTAGACTACGTTCCACGGTGTTCGCATCAAGATTCGCTAGAAACGCGCTTAAAGGTCATAAGCTAAGGGCCTCCGATAGTTCAAAGAGTTTGAAGAATCTGCAAAAACCATCAGAACCTGATTTTGAGGCACTTGATACAGAGGAAAACTAAATTCCAAAACTATTAAAACAGAGTATTTTTCTGTAAAGAGAAACTTTTTTTGTGGCTGATTCAATCTTTATGTACAATGAAGTCATATTCTTTTTCGAGCATTCATTAGATATCACGAGGATCAACAAAGATCACGGGAGAGGAAGATCTTGAGCTACTCCAGTCGCACGGTTCAGATTCATCAGATAGTTTCTTGATGCACCAAAGATCTTGAGCCAAAGAGAGTCGTCTCCAATGTGGAACGGCTTTAGCCACCGCGTCTGAAGGACTAAGCTCCGCGACTACAGCGCCACATCCTTGGTCGAATCTCCCAATGTTATGCACAAAAGAACATAACCCTTTCATAAGCCGTGGACCGTTTTTGCCTTCCATGTGCATTCCATACATAAAATAAACCCAAAACTTGTCGAACACGTTAGGGAACGAAGGAAGTTTCATCCACGGCATACAAGAATCGAGCAATCTTGAACCAGAGCAAACCGCGTGAGTTAACCGGGAAACGCCTTTCATTTGTAGCCTGAACACATCTTTGGTGCTCCAAACGCTTAAAATCGCGAAATCCTCTGGAAAACCGTGGCCTAATCGGTCTGATTTGGGACCGTATTTTTTACTCGGCACGGCTATAAACGTTCCTAAGCTGTTAGGGTTGGTTAAAACCGCTTCGATGTCACGAGGGAAGAACTCGGAGTTCTTAAAAATCCTTGCGTAGATTGATTCCGCGGTTGTGGGACTTAACCGGAAGATCGCGATATCTGAACCGATCGGTTTGGTATGTGCGTGAACCGGTTGAACCAGCATTGTGGGTGTACGGAACTTGACATAATCACATTTTTTGGTGAACAAGTTAATGGAAGGCTCGTTGGTACAATCAGTGGCCATGTATGAGTGTGTTGCACCTTGTTGCTTGAACCATTCTTCAAGTGCTTGAATCAGTTTTGTTCCTATACCTAAGTTCCTATTCAAAAAAAATAAATTATGGATTAATTAGTACTTGATATATTATACTGTCAACAAAGGAAAAGTTATTTCTTATGAAATACCTAACTAAACTGATTCTTGGAATATATCATCAACTTTATGTTTAAATCTTTTATTTCATTATTAAGTCGAATCAAATTCGAATTTTATAAAAACAAAACATATATTCTTTTATATAGTAAATAATACATGAATAAAAATTTAGTGTTGGGTGGGTTTATGTAGAAGAATCTTTCTCTTTAGAGATGACTAGGAAGTTTCTATTTCGAAATTCTTGAATAATTTAATTTTTGTATATATGTGGAATCATGCATAATATGGTAAGGGATACACATGCTATGGACACGTAAAATCTACTTTTAAATTTATAAATAAGAAAAGAGCCAAAAAAACAATGAATTCAGAAAAGTAGAAAACATACATAGGCAAAAAAAAAAAANGTCTTTGTCACATTTATGATCATTATATAAAGGTAATGATATATTAGTGGAAAGAATGAGAGTGAATATATATTTATCTCACGACTTTATGTTTTTCTTCTTTTTTTTTTTTTTAATTTGTCTTTGCCAAACACATGAATTTAGTTTCAAGTTGTCAACATAGTCAATTTTTCAAAGATAATAATAATTTAGTCAAATAAGTATACCAACCAAGTGATGTGCAAAAGAAAATGGAAATTACCTATGGAAGGGTGAAACTCGAAGGCCAAGAACATAAGCAAGTTTGACAAAAGTTGAGTTTCCTCTAGTCACATTTTTAACACATCCTCTTACAACTCCCACTATCTTCCTTCCTTCCCCATACTCTGCAACCTACAATTCACATTTTGCATTTAGTACTCATACCAAAATCGATGCATATAGTATATTCGAATGTGTAAAGAAAGATTTAATAAAGAGATTAGTTTATGAAATAATTACCAACATCTTGTGACAAGGAAAATGACGGATTCGAGCAACCGGATCACCTAAAAGATCAGAGATCATTACAGGTTTGCCATGGTTTCCAGTTTCATCACATTTTCTTTCCATCTCCTCCACGCCCAGCTTGTCCATTTTCTCATCGTATTCTCTTACTAACACCGCAACCGCGACTTCTTCAGCCCCGGTCGCGGCTATTTTACTCGACATATATTGAGTTTTCAAGAATATATAAGAGGTGAATCTTTTTTTTAGGTTCTTTGGTTGCTCTCTCGAGAGAGGTTTTCTCTTGACTATTTGTTGCTGGTTAAATTGTTCGTGATGTCATGTTATATATATACTATGGAGACACTAGGATACCAACTTTATAATATTCATTTATGGGAACCTATTTATTATTTTAAAATTCCTTTTTTGGTAATATGTTTAATATCTTTTCAAAAACTTCAATCGACGTAATAATAATCAAACTTTTTTTAGGCAACACAATAATTATCAATTAATTGTCAAATTGATCATCATGTATGTGCTCTCCTCTCTAGTCTCTTCAAAACAAGATTTAAATTTCGAGGAATGATTTTATTCCTTTCATTCCCTTTCCTAATTAGAAATTGTATAGCAAAAATATTACCTATCAAAATTGATAGGGAACAAAAGGAATGCTTATTCCATTCATTCTCTACGGTTATTCCTATTAATTTGTTCCTTTTCTTTCCTTTCGTTCTTTTTCCTCATCATTCCTATTGTTCCTTTAATGGTCACCAGTCGGAGCCGATATGTAAACTCAATAATAGTAATTTATTTTTCCTTTTTAAAGATTGGTATTTACTGTTATGGTAAGTGGTCTAGAGTGAGAAAACAATGTATTTATGGCTAAATATTAATATTTATGGATATTTGTGGATTCACTTTGATTAATATTTGAATTATTTGATTAGTAATGGTTCATATTATGGTAAGTGGTCTAGTGTACTAAATATTAATTGTTTTTGAATAATGTATGAATGAAAAAAAAAAATTATGAATAAAGGGAATAGTATTCAATGGAATGTTAATCAAGGTATAGTATATGTATATTTAAGCTTAAGAAGGAAAAATGAGTTATAAGTTTTTTTTGTGTAATGAAGTAGAGTTTTTTTTTTCTATATAAAAAAGAAATAAAATAAAGTTAATCAAAGCATATGTAGTTAGTTAGTGCATATGGCGGCGGTTTTTTACGCTAAACAATTGTAATTATTCGGTGATATATAATATAGAGAATAAGAATTATAAGATTTAAGATCAAGTATAAAATTTGTTCTTTGGGTTTATTCCTAGATTCTGATTGTGAAGTATATATTTGATTAGTCGAATACACATTTAAAATTATTTAAGATTTAGGTTCATACATCTTGTCAGATCAAAGATCATAACAGTTTATATAAATTACTTTCAAATATCAATCAAATTAATGATTTATAGATTTGTTTGAAGTATATTTTAAATTAGGGGTGGGCATAAAAACCGAACCGAATAAAACCGAACCGAACCGAACCG
>OVAF01000621.1:0-35391 GCA_900406245.1 Odontarrhena argentea | reverse complement strand
ATCGGATCGGGTTCGGTTCGGATAATTTCGGGCGGGTTCGGTTCGGATTTTCGGATTACGGATATTTTGCCCACCCCTACTTTGATCTATCACTTGAAATTATATGTATGCAAATAGTTTTCACTTTATTAAAAAGTAATTTCAATGATTCGATAATAAACTTGAGTTTAATTTTCCTTTTTAAAAAAGAAAAAGAAAGAGAAAAAAGTACCTCATAAAAGATAATGATGGTAGTAAACACACATGATTAGAGAGAATCCTGTCATCGAAATGATGAAAATTTAAATTACTTTTTAATAGTATGTGTAATGACTAAAATCTTACTCCTAGTCACTACAAAACCATATAACCAACAGCCGACTCATTAACATAATCCCATGTAAAAGAGGCTATACCTATTTTTAGTGAACTTAAATTTGTAATAATTTTCTTAAAATATATAATATCTTTGAAATAAATACTGAATTCAATAAATATAGGTTATTAATAATAATTTACATAATAACCATTTATTATACCCTAGCAAATCACGTTAATATTGTTTTTCTATTTTTGTCCGCAGTAATGAGATGCATTCACATGAATTTGAATTTAGATGATGTCACGCTAACGAAACTAACACAAAACTAGAGTTTAAATTTATAGATAACAACTAAAAGAAATAAAAGATAAAAAAAATATATAAAGAAAATATATATAAAAACAAAAAAAATACTGGTAAAAAAAAAAAACAAAGTAAGCCATTACTACTAAAATTAGTTGCCAATTAAATAGTAAAAACAAAAACTCAAGCTATCATATTATAAAAATTTGACTTTTATTTTCTCCATCCTAATCCAATTCATTCATTGTATATTATGAACCGTATGTATCTTCTTCTTCTCTCTCTCTCTTCTGATAAACCTCACCAGCTCCTTTCATATACTTAACTACTAAAACCTCTCTCTCTCTTCTTCTTTCTCTACACCAATTTTAATCTTCCATGGAAGAACACTCATCAACACCAAAACAAGAAACCTAAAAGAAACCAAAACATGTTTCTAAGATTACTTCTTGTCTTCTCTTTAATCTCTTTCTCACACTCTTCCACAGATGATTCTTGTCTGAACGGAACAGACTTCCGTCAACTAACCAAAGTTTTCCGTTATGTTTCCGGTTTCAACTCTTCTTGGTTCACTAACTGCTCCGTCGCCGTTATCATACTTCCGTCAAGAAACCTCAACGGCACCGTTTCATGGAACCCGTTACGGACCCTCACGCGCTTACGTGTCCTCGATCTCAGTAACAACTCTCTCGCTGGTTCGATTCCGACTTGGCTCTGGTCTAAACCTGGTTTAGTATCGGTAAATCTCTCCAAGAACCGGTTTGGTGGCACTGTAAGAGTTGTTCCGGTTTATAATAGTTCAGTTAAGGAGCTCAATCTCTCGTTTAATCGGTTTACAAACGCGGTTAACTTAACCGGATTCGTTAACCTCACAAGTCTCGATCTCTCTCATAACAATCTCGGTGTTTTACCTCTTGGTTTGGGTTCTCTCTCCGGTTTACGACATCTCGATATCTCAAGGTGTAAAATCAATGGCAGTGTTAAACCAATCTCCGGTTTAAAGTCATTGATTTACTTGGATTTATCGGGAAATTCAATGAAAGGTTCGTTCCCGGTTGATTTCCCGAATCTAACCCATCTCCGGTTCTTGAATTTATCATCAAACCGGTTTTCCGGTTCGGTTAAATTCGACCATTACCGAAAATTCGGTAAATCGGCGTTTTTACACGGCGGCAATTTCGTCTTCAACGACTCCAAAGTCCCCGGTCACCATCGTGTCCAGTCTATTTCTCACCGGATTCCGCCGCCACGTCAACAAGTCGCCAAAACGCACCGGTTTAAGCATACTCATTTGGTTATTTGGTTATCATCTTCGTTAGGAGCTTTGGTTCTTATAATTTTAATCTCCGGTTTGATTATAATTCGACGGAGATCAAAATTGGCGAGGTTAAAATCAAGATGGGCGATATCGAATCCTGCACCGTTAGATTACAAGATGGAGAAATCTGGACCGTTCGCTTTCGAAACGGAGTCCGGTTCGTCATGGGTCGCTGATATAAAAGAACCAACGGAAGCTTCGGTTGTGATGCAATCTAAGCCGTTGATGAATCTGACTTTCAAGGATCTGATCGTTGCCACGTCACATTTCGGGACTGAATCCGTTATATCTGACGGAACTTGTGGTCCAATCTACCGTGCGGTTTTACCAGGAGACCTACACGTGGCAATCAAAGTGCTTGAGAAGATCAGAGACGTTAATCCAAACGACGCCGTTAATGCGTTTGAGGGTTTAACGAGGCTTAAACATCCAAATCTTCTGACTCTCTCCGGTTACTGCATTGCAGGTAAATATAACTCTACCACTATTAATAATTTCTTACTAATTATGACATCAAGTTTTGAAATCGACTTAAAACCCAGTAGTAGGACTAATTTGTTTTTTTTTTTTTTTCAAACCCTATCATTCTTAGAGAAAAAAACTACTTTGTTATAACACTTGATTCGAACTGATAGTAAAATTAGATAATAAGTTTATTTGATCACATATATATCTTGGGATAGTAATAATAGTGTATGTAATGAGACAAAAGTATTTACTTTTTTTGACCATTTTACTAGAAATGGTATTAACGCTAAAACACTGACAAATGTTTTCAGCTGACTAAAATTGTTTGGTCAAAACATATATTTCAGGCAAAAAAAATCAGAAACATAGCTGACTTTGTTTTTCTTTGAAAGTTAAAATAGAGAAAAAGGCATAAGTATTTTTGTTGATTAATTTGGTGAAATAAGCTTATTTATTAGAATCATATTACTAGAAGTAGGACTGAAATTTGACTTATTAATAATTATAAAAATATATTTATTTGTGTGGGGTTGAAATTGAAACAAACAAAATATCGAGGCGTAGACGTCAGTTAATGAATTTTTGTTTCTACTTTCACGGGTTTTTGGAAAAAACATTTAATGAGAGAGCATTAAATGCAGAACGGTGTCGTATTCATTAGTAGTATATATATTATGAATGCTATTGTGTTGTACAGACGAAAAAAAAGTCAGTTCGTTCGTATGATCATGATGATACGTCACGTTAGGAAAAATCTTTCCTGTTTTTTTTTGTGCCATGATTACAAATTTTTCATGAATGGTCGTGACCTTAACGTAAAAATGTATAATTATTCCAAAAAGTTTTATCAAGAAGAAGAAAAATAAAGTAATGTGTGTGTGATAGATTCTTGTCTTATGACTTGTTTTAAGGGTTTTATGATTTTGTGAGTGGACTGAGACGACTTTAAAAAATGTGCAGACATGTCACATCCTCTGCGTTGGGACTCGTAGAGATTTTATAGCTTGTCGGATTTCTTTTAAGAATATGCTATATTTATTTTTATTTTCTTATTTAGTTACCATATCATTATACATGAGTTTGCTACTTTGCTAAATGCAATCCATAACTTTGAATCTTTTTTCGGTTGAAATCAGTGATCTTTTAAGATCAAGATCTACCACTTAATGGTTTAATATTTTTAGAGTAACAAAAACTATACAATTAGAAGAAAAATTATAGAGTCCTTTTTTTGATATTTTATTTTCTTTTGTTAGTATTTTTTGTTTTTCTAATTTTTTGTTGTTAGCTGCTACTTGTATTATCTGTTTTTCAGTCAAAAGAATTAAAACATAGCTAGAGTTATTTTTATATTATCTTCTTTTCAAATTAAGTATTAAAGGTCATCTTAGAGTTTTTCACGCATATTAAAAAATATATTAAAAATTCTATTATATTCCTAATAGTTCCCGTTAGTATTATTCACAAAAATGGAGGTTAAATCCGGTATCTAATAACAAAATAACATTGAAAATGAAAACGACAAGTCAACAACTAATTTGAAATAAAAAAAAATGAGCTTATAACGACATTTAATTTGAAACGGAGAGAGTATAAGAAATGTTAGTTTTTGTGTTCCCCTATTTCAGTATATTTTTTTTTAGCAATTATACTAGTTTTTATAAAGTATAAATAATTAGTTTATATCCTCCTATATTTTTTTGTCAACAGTTTATATCCTCCTATATAGTATAATTGTTTTTAAATTTTAGCCGTTAAAGAAAGTTCAAAAATAATCTTGAAACTTTTACTCTAAAAGTGCTCGAGGAGGCTTTAGCTTTTTCATAGAAAACTAAATAACAATGTGCTTTAATGTGTTTTTTAGGAAAAGAGAAGCTTATATTATACGAGTTTATGGCTAACGGAGATCTTCACCGATGGCTTCACGAGCTTCCCACGGGAGAAACCAACGTGGAAGATTGGAGTGCGGATACATGGGAGAGTCACGTCGGAGATTCATCACCTGAAAAAACAAATTGGATAATACGTCACCGTATAGCCATTGGAGTTGCACGTGGTTTAGCCTACCTACATCATGTTGGTACTAATCACGGACACTTAGTCGCCACCAACATTCTTCTAACCGAATCCCTAGAGCCGCGGATCTCGGATTTTGGCATCAATAGTATTGCGAAAACAACGGGGGAAAATAATAGTGTCGAATATGATGTGTATTGTTTCGGGGTGATTTTGTTTGAGTTATTAACCGGGAAGCAAGGGAATGAAGAGAATGTGAAATCGATTCGAAAGTTGGTTAAGGAGAGAAGAGGAGAGGAAGCTCTTGATTCGAGATTGCGGTTAGCGGCTGGAGAATCGGTTAGTGAGATGGTTGAGAGTCTTCGTATCGGTTATTTTTGCACGGCCGAGTCGCCGGGGAAACGGCCAACAATGCAACAAGTCTTAGGTCTTCTTAAAGACATTCGTACAGTTTCACGTTGAGTTTAAGACTCGAATGTTGTTATGGTCGACTTATGTCTTTATGATGTGTGAGATAAATGTGTTTTCTCAAGGTACGTTGTATTTTTTGTTTGAAATTATAGGGTAAAAAAGTGATTAGGTTATTGCTATATAAACAGAAAANAACCCCCCCCCACAAAAAAAAAAAAAAAAAAAAAAAAAAAAAAAAAAAAAAAAAAAAAAAACACTACGTAAGAGAATGCTAAAGAGTCCATTCAAATTATTCAACCCTAAACAAATTGTTTAAATTAGGGGTAGACATATCGGTATTCGGTCAAGTCCTTTCGGGTATGTATTCTATCGGATCTAGGAGAATTATACCCATATGGATATTTGTGAGATTTCGGTTCGGTTCCAGATTCGAGTCTTACGGGTACAAGTTCAGTTTTCGGTAAACATTAAATGTATCTATAAATTACCCAAACATATACAAGTATCTTTTGGTTTGAGCATTTTTGGGTATTTGAAAATGTTTAGTTTACCCGAAATGAAAAAAAAAAATATAATCTTAAAAGAATATTCCAAATAAAATCACAATATGCATTGGAAATACTGAAACAATTGAAAGTCTTGAGATGGAGATTTACTAGTATTGAAAAAAACATGAATACACATAGAGAACTAGAAAACACAAGTTCATTACTACATATACATGGGTTTATTTCGGGTTTTGGTTTGTGTCCGGATATTACCCGAAACCCTTGGGTATTGATTCAAACATACCCAATAGATTAAATATGTTTTATACTCGGATACAGGTTCGGGTATTCGGGTCCGATTATTATGTTCAGCCCTAGTTTAAATATTAAATGTGTAATGGAAAAAAGAGAATACACAAGAGTATATACTCCAAATAACAAACCGAGTTTGCATATTTAATTTAAATATAAATTTTAAGTTGTAACAACGGTTAAAGTAAAAATTATCCGATGTCATATGCCTCTCAGCATCTCCAACCATAAAACTATATTTGGTGTTGTTTTAACACCAAATTTAGTGTAATGGTGTTTTTCATCTCCAACCACAACACCAAATATCAAACAAAAACAAATATTTCTTATTATTATATTATTGAATTTTCATTTTTCTAAATTTTTATAGTTTAGATAAATTAAATTCGTAACAAATAAATTACTTTGTACTAATTTACAGTGTTTTCAGTTTAATTCAGTTTTAATATGTATATTTAGTCTACATTAATTTACACATTTGTTAGATGTTGTCTGCAAATTAAAATTTCATATTAATTACAATTAAAATTTAAAGTTATAAATATCTATGATATAATTATTTTGTTGATTTACAATTTTTAATCAATTAATAAACATAAATATAATTATTTTACTAAGTAAAACAAAAATATATATATTTTAATGTCAGGTGTGATGAATAGTATCACACCAAATATGGTGTAACACTATTCATACAACACAAAATATTTGGTGTTATAGAGTTCCATTGGAGAGGTTTTACACCAAAATTTGGTGTAATGGAGTTCCATTGGAGATGGTCCCCAAATCAAATAATACATATGTTTACCTGCTTCTATACGAATCTCCGATTAGACAACGAGACTTGATTTGTTCTATCGATTTAGATATTTTAACAGATTTTGATTGAGATATTACAAATTATGTACCCAATTCTTGGAAATTTCGTAGTAGTAAGGAATAATTTATCCAAGCAGAAGTATCTTAGTTTTGTATTCACTAAAATAAAAGTTTACAGAAATATATAAATAGAGATATATAGACTTGGTCCAAACAAGAACTACAATACAAAGGCTAAATGGGCGAAGACAAAACAAAGTGGGTAAAGCAAGGTGGAAAAGTATTTGGTAAGTTATTGGTACTCAGAAGCTGTTGAGTTTTATTTGTTTTCTTGTTTGTTTTTTCTATTGTTTGTGTTTTTCTTAGAAGTATAGTGTAATTGAGTTCAATTATTAAATCTGATCAAATAGTAGCCAAAACAAACGTCGCTTTGTTTATTTTTTTTTTTTTTTCTTTCTTACAATCTATTATAATTTCATTAAATTTTTTTTTTCTTCATTCTATTAGTATAAACTACTAAGTTACTAGTATCTGTCAAAATACTACCACGACAATAAATTATGTCAGAAATTTGAATGAAATTTAAAGAATGTTTGATTTTGTTTCGTTTTAGATAATATTTATAATTTTTTATGTAATATTAAATGAATTTTTATTGTTTTTGCCGTTTGTATTATGCACATCATTTCATAAATGTTTAAATTTTCAATGATGCTAAAACATGTTTTACTTTTGAAAATTTAAAATTAAGTCATATTTTTAATATGTGTGTAAAAAATTTAAACATCAAATAAAATAAAACATAAGAAATATATTTTATCGGTTTATCGGCCGTATGTTTTTCAAATCCATCATAGTTTTTGGATATTTGTCCGACCAAAAAAAAAGAGGATATTTTAAAATAAAAACATCATTTTTTTTATCTTGTTTTGGATAATATCATTTGGTTGCATGTTGTTGTTTAACACACAGTCACACACGATAAGATACACATCATCTGTTCATAAAACTATCACCACATCAGTCTTGAAACATCACAAAATTAGGCTATTCTAACAAAGAAAGGCTTAAATTTATTGTCATATATATGAAATTTGATGCTTCTACGCAAAAGAATCTTGGCTGCCTTCATTTTGTTTTGTCTGATCCCAAATTTTTCCCTTTTTCTCTTTGTTTCGTTATGAAGCCAACTTTATTCCTCTTTCAAATTTTTCTTTTTATTAACTAGAAAAATTAAAAATCATAGTTCGATGTAGATATTATTCTTCTCATTCACCAAAAGAGAGGCAAACCAAAGTACTTAAGGCTTAGCACACTATTGTCAAGTCTATTTCTTCACATCCCTTTATTCTCTTCTTTCACTTTTTTTTTTTTTCACTTTTCTTTTTTTTGGTTAAATTTGTCACTTTTTAATATAATAACAATTTATTTTATCTCATCACTTATTTTTAATAATAACTTAGTTTATAAAAAAACACTTGAATATTTACATATGCCGATTGTTTTGGTTAAAAATTAAAATTATTTACTTTGAATATAAAAAAAATCATTTAATTTTATCTTTTCATTTTTATCTTTCAAGTTTTCTATCACAAATGAGATGTCATGGTTTTCAAAAGACAAATATCTAGAATTGGGCCATTATATCATGTGTAGCCCATATTTCTCTCAAACATTTTGAGCTTGTATTGGGTTTTGAGAGATTATAGTACCGTATACCGAAGAAAGTGGCTCATTGACTTGAAGCTTTATAAGCCAAAGAATGTGACTTATACATGAGTCATTACCATCTAAATCACAACTTCAAACTGATACACTTTGGGAAGTTCATACTTTAAGATGAGACTTTTGCACATACTCCATTGTTATTCTTGACAAATGAATCAATCTAATTTCCTCAAAATCGTTAAAGACTCGATCTACATCGCTCAGCTTCTTCCTACTCGTCATGAGAACTAATCACAACATCTCTCTTTTCTTGATGAGAGTTAATCACCACCACTTCCAAGTTGATCACTTAGGGAGTTTCATACATTAAGATGAGCCTTTCACCACAAATAACATTGTATCTCGCCTTTTCATAACAGATGAATCAGCCGTCATTTCGCAAGAATCGGTAGAACCCAATCTCCATCTCTCTCTCCTTCCCAATCAACATTAGAGCTAATCACAGCATCTCTGTTGTCTTCACGAGACTCATCTCCGGTTTGTACCAATCCTTTCGAATGACGGTTTTTCAGCAACACAAGATCCAGCATTTTCCTCCGCACGTTGTATATCGGATTTGGCTCGATCAAACAGCCTTTGCTATAAGCTTCTCTTAGAAACAAAGTCTGTGTACTTCCTTTCGTTGAGATATAGAAAATCCCGGGATGCTTCAGTAGAATTTCCCTCACGTTTCCTTCAATCCCAAGATCCTTTCGGAAATGAGCTAATCTTTCTACCTTAACTCTTTTCTCAACCGTTAAACTCAGTAGCTCATGGATAACTGCAACAACTCGCTTCTCGAATCTCTCCACCCCGCGAGACATCTCCTTCCTCTCGTAAGGCTTTACATAAGGAACCCTCTGCCAATTCTTCAACTCTTCTCTAAACCCTCTCTCAATCTTGAATCCTGTTGGAAGATGAATAGGAAAAGCGTACTTCGTCTCAAACTCACTCAACCATTTCTCTCTATACTCAACCTCTCTCCACTCCTCGACTTTCGCCACACACAAACTCTCATCACCGTCTCCATCAACTAACTCCAAACTCTCCAAATCAACTAACCTGAAATCCTCACTATACTTAGCCAAAACCGAATCCCGAAAATTCTCAGGCAATCCTAACTCCTCTCTAATCAACCTCAAAGAATGAACACGAAGAGCACCGTTTCTCGACATCAACAACAACTTCTTAACCCTCTTCACAGCATCAACCTCACACTCTCTCACAACCCTCTCTTCTTCCATAATCAATTCCTTAAACTTCTTACTAACCTTACAACACAGATTCCTCCTAAAAGGATGAGTAAAGATCTCAAAGCAATGAGGATACTTACCAACAAAACCACCAACACACACATTCAAACCAACCACATTCTTCCATCGAGACATCAACTGTAAAGACACGAAAGGACCACGCTTTTTCCTACCCATGAGTTTTGTGATCTCGAGGATGATGTTAAGCTTCCTAATCTGCACCATGAGTTTGTCTAATCGATTGTCTCTTGTTCGATTCTCTAACCTTGTCTGAGCTGAATCCACTGGCTTTAACCATCTTCTTTGATTGTAAGAGTAGAGAGGTGAGAAAGATGGAAACTTGGAAGGTTTTATAGCTTCTCTGATGCTATTGTAACTCAAAGCTTTTAGAGAATTCATGTCTTGAACTCTGAATTTGTGAAAGAAGAAGATGAAGAAACCGTTTCAAACATGTGAATCAATAACCATTTCTGAAATTAGGTTTTGATTTCGCGTGATCGAATCGATGGACCGATTTCAATCGATTAGAGAAACGATTAGAGTGAGTGAGTGAGAGCGAAGGCGGCACAGAAGGAGAAGGAAGAAGAACAAGGTTGATTTCATATTGGCTTTTTTTGCGAATAAAGTTAACATTTATTAAAAAAAAAAAAAAAAAAAATATTGGCTTAAATTTTTGGGGTAAATGTAAAGGAAAAGTATAATTTGGGGGTCGTTCGATAATAAACAAGAGTATTCCAAAATTCTTTTCTTTTTCTTTTTCGTCAGATGGGGGTATCCAATTTGTAAAGCAACTCAAAATTTATTACCAAAAAAATATCTACAAATTCATAAAATTATTGAAATCATCTAAAATTACTATAGAATATCGTCTAAGAAATATTTTGTTTTGTGTTAATATTTTTCAGCTCACATAGTCACATGACATACTTTCGAGAAAAAAGTTCAATACACTAAAATATGAATCCCAACTATTATTTATTTTCAATAACAAAAATCAGAAACAATTATTTTAAAATCTCAAATTTTGTATGTGTTTCAGCCTTTCAGGTCATGTAAAAAATATGTACAGTATGGTCAAATTTGGCAATCTTCATGTGATTCGAATCACATATGACATGTAACGAAAGAAAAAAAACACATAGCATTTCTATATTCTTTGCATCTTACATCCAAATATATAGTTTATTGGACAACTGAAACAATGTAAAGACAACAACAGTTTAATCTACAAAAATTATCTACACAGAGGAGGACTTGTAACATACTCTGAGTTTTACCAAGGTTTAAGGTCGCCAACAGGACCAGCAGTCCAGTTAAGTACCTTGTTCGAATATATACTTTTGTCATGAGGTAACTTTCGAGCTAACCCATTAAGTATCTGATGAAATGCATCCCCTGATTGCGCCGGTTGAGGAAAGAGCATGGCTCGTTTCATAGAAGGATTTGCGAGGAGCCTCTGTTTCCTGAGGATCACTTCTATAGGTATCGAGGTTAAGATCGTGTCTAGTTCAGGGACATCTTTCTCCGCTACAAAGACTCCTATTTCTTCCCAGGGGATAGCGTCTGCGAAAGGGAGTACTATATCGTCCGCTATAATAACCGGAATGCACCCAAACACGACCGCTTCGACTAGCCTCGGACTCCATGGTGCCCATCCTAGAGGACATAGACAGAAGATGGCTCTTTGCATGTCTTCGTAGTATGTTGTTGGGTGATCTGTTGAGATGTCGAATAACGGGTTGTTCTTGAAATTCTCCCATACCGCTGCTCTTGCGCCTCTGTACAAAGACACATTCAGAAATTTCCAAACAAAATCTCATCAATTAAAAGAGTGATACAGATCGATGTATGTACCTTGCATAGTATCCGCCTTCAGGGTCGTTGTTAACATCGTAGAACAGTCCGCGGAAGTAGATAAAGATAGAGCGTGGAGTATCCGGAGTAATAAGATGAGCTTCCATCTTCTGAGGAGGTGCAAAAGGCGGAATAGTGATGGAGCCTTGGTCCAAGCAAACATGGTTCCTCTGACCGAACGTCTGAACCAAAGTGGCGTGTCGGAGTAGCGGAAGAATCCCTCTTTCAATAGCCTTTTCTTCCTGATAATGGAAGCAAGCTCCGAAATCGTGTGGAACAAGAAAGAAGTGATCAGCACCTTGTGTCCGATTCCAATAAGGCCAATTCGAGGAGATCAATTGAATGGCGCTTCGCATCATCCGCGGGGATTTGAAAGGCAATGGCAAGCCGGTAGGTGTGAGATCGCAAGTCGGGTAAATGGGAGTGTAAAACCAATCAGCTTCCTCGGGGTTTCGAGTCCGAACAGGGCTAGATAAAAGAAACCGATGCATAAAAATCTCGGCAGCAAACATGTGTGTTAGACAACGAGAATCCTTCTGGAGTAACTTCTTGTTGTACTTGCTTGGAAGCTCGTAAACATAAACCTTAAGCTTCCCCACAGGATTATCCTCCAACACATCACCCGCACTTCCTTCAATCCGCTCATTATGTTGAGCGGAAGAAGAAGAAGAAGCGAAGAAGAAGAGAAGAATGATTAAGAAGAAGCAAGAGCGATTCTCCATATCGAAAACAAAGAGATGTGTGTGGGATCAAAGAAAGATGAGAAACCATTCTAATGGAAGAATAGTATCGTTGGGAAGTCATGAGCCAAAGTGGGTGACGAGTTTACATTCGGTAAGATGATAGAAAACGAAATTAGGGGAAAATAAATAGCTTCAAGTTACAGATAAGTAAATAGACATTGCTTGTGATGCACTCTTTGTTTTTTTTATTTTATTTTATTTCTTTCTTCTGGTGGGTTTGATTACAGAGGATCTCTACTCTCTAACTCAGTGTCAGAGAGAGTCAGACAAGGGAACACAAGTTTGACAAGTTCGAGAAATTTCCCGCTTCCATAGCTAAAATCTTCAAAATTGTTAATTTGTCTTCTTCCCCAATGGTCCACCATATTAATTTAATGGCAAAAAAAAAAAAATCTTTCTTTGAGTTTAATGTCTTTAATGGCGTTGCCCTAGACAAAAGGGCAAGAACCCAGAAAACATATTATTGCGGGAACATTGAAACAAGAAGAGATTGAGATTTCTTTTGTCTTAAAGATGGAGATGATTGTGATAAAGTTTGTGTTTTTAGGGTTATGTGCTTATTATAACTCTGTTTTTGCTATGGATAGTCTCTTATCTCCAAAGGGTGTTAATTATGAAGGTAAATCCAAAAAAATCAAAATCTGTCCTTTTTTTATGTGTAAATCTGACTTTTTTCAGTTTTGTAGTTGCTGCTTTAATGTCGGTGAAGAACAAGATGAAAGATGAAACAGAGGTTTTGTCTGGTTGGGATATAAACTCTGTTGATCCTTGTACTTGGAATATGGTTGGTTGCTCTTCCTCTGAAGGATTTGTTGTTTCTCTGTAAGTAATTACATATGCACATTACTTGTTCGACGGAATGTATTCGACAAATTTGATTTGTTTTGATGAATCTGTGAATGCAGAGAGATGGCTAGTAAAGGATTGAAAGGGACTATATCAACTTGTATTGGGGAATTAACTCATCTTCGTACATTGTGAGTAAGAAATTTTGTAGTAAAAAGTGTTGTTGTATGTATCCAATGGCTCTAACTTTGTCGTTGTTTGTGTAGGTTGTTGCAGAATAATCAGTTAACCGGTCCGATTCCTTCCGAGTTAGGCCAACTCTCTGAGCTTGAAACGCTTGATCTCTCTGGAAACCGGTTTAGTGGAGTAATCCCGGCTTCTTTAGGGTTCTTGACTCACTTAAACTACTTGTGAGTTTGATATTTTCTTGACTTAAGTTAATGTGGTTAGTTGTTATTATCTTATAAGCCTTTTGTAAGTCTTGTAGGCGGCTTAGCAGAAATCTTTTATCGGGGCAGATTCCTCACCCCGTTGCTGGCCTCTCAGGTCTTTCTTTCTTGTATGTCTAGCTTACTCTACCTAACATTACAGTTTATCGATACATTATTTCCTATAGTGTTTCTTATACTATTGTTCTATATGGAAAAACTTGAATAGGGATCTATCGTTCAACAATCTAAGTGGACCAACTCCGAATATATTAGCAAAAGACTACAGGTAAGTTCCGCAAAGTAAACGTATGAGTATTAGCCATTATAATGCATGTGAAAGCTTCTTGATAGATTTATCTGTTGTAGGATTATAGGAAATGCATTCCTTTGTGGTTCAGCTTCCCAAGAGCTTTGCTTAGATGCTTCACCTGTGAGAAATGGTATGTTAACTCGAAGCTTCTCTGAGGAATTTTTATTCCAAACATGTATTATATTATTAACCTGTAGTAAGTTGATCTGCAGCGTCTGGTGTGTCTGAAAAGGATAATAGCAAACATCACAGCTTAGTGCTCTCTTTTGCGTTTGGCATTGTCGTCGCCTTTATTATCTCTTTAATGTTTCTCTTCTTCTGGGTGCTTTGGCATAGATCACGCCTCTCAAGATCACATGGTACACATTCGTTTTTGTCTATCCTTTGCGTTAAATGTTTAAGACTGTACTAAAATCTGCGGCTTTTTCTTTTATGGGTTTATTAGTGCAGCAAGACTACGAATTTGAAATTGGGCATCTGAAAAGATTCAGCTTTCGAGAAATACAAACCGCAACAAGCAATTTCAGTCCAAAGAACATTCTTGGACAGGGAGGTTTTGGGATGGTTTATAAAGGGTATCTCCCCAATGGGACTGTTGTGGCAGTTAAAAGATTGAAAGATCCGAATTATACAGGAGAAGTTCAGTTTCAAACCGAAGTTGAGATGATTGGCTTAGCTGTTCATCGTAATCTTTTACGTCTGTTTGGATTCTGTATGACCCCGGACGAGAGAATGCTTGTGTATCCGTATATGCCAAATGGAAGTGTCGCTGATCGCCTGAGAGGTTTTCACTTATAACATTTTTCATTTCGTTTTTATTTCGGTGTGAATATGGCGAAAGAGTTCTTTAAATTATGATATTTTTATGGATTTATTCAGACAGTTGTGGAGAAAAGCCCTCTCTAGATTGGAATCGAAGGATAAGCATTGCACTCGGCGCAGCTCGAGGACTTGTTTACTTACACGAGCAATGTAATCCAAAGATTATTCACAGAGACGTTAAAGCTGCAAATATTTTACTTGATGAAAGCTTTGAAGCAATTGTTGGCGATTTTGGTCTTGCAAAGCTTTTAGACCAGAGAGATTCACATGTTACAACCGCAGTCCGAGGAACCATTGGACACATTGCTCCTGAGTACCTTTCCACTGGACAGTCCTCAGAGAAAACCGATGTTTTTGGATTTGGAATACTAATTCTTGAACTCATAACAGGTCATAAGATGATTGATCAAGCAAACGGTCAAATTCGAAAAGGAATGATCTTGAGCTGGGTAAGTAAAAAAGATTCAATCTTACTTCTGTTACATTCTTGAATATCATAAAGCAAGGAAATTTACTCGAAGTAGACTGACCCGTACAGTCTTTGATCTAGGTAAGGACATTGAAAGCAGAGAAAAGATTTGCAGAGATGGTAGACAGAGATTTGAAGGGAGAGTTTGATGATTTGGTGTTGGAGGAAGTTGTGGAATTGGCTTTGCTTTGTACACTGCCACATCCAAGCCAAAGACCGAGAATGTCCGAAGTATTGAAGGTTTTAGAAGGTTTAGTGGAACAGTCTGGTTATGAGCAGACACAAAGTGGGTATGAAGCTAGAGGTCCAAGTGTGTCTAGGAATTTCAGTAATCGTCATGAAGAGAATTCGTTTATAATTGAAGCTATTGAGCTCTCTGGACCACGATGAGACTTAAATGATCAAAGTGTAATATGATGGACGCATTCTTTACTTGTGCATTGTTACTTACTAGTTACTAACTTAGCAAAGTAATGCAATGTCTCCACTCATTGAAAATTAGGAGCTTTTTTTTTTTTTTAAATGGGTACCAAAGTAGGAATTATTGAAATTCTCTAAATAAAATAGATACAGGAATAATAATCATTCTTATTCGATAAAGCTGAAAGGATTAGAAGAATAAAGAATTAAAAGAGTTGTGAGGACAAAAACACTGTGGTTTCATTTCATATACCAGATCAAAATACTTTGATCTGTCTTTACAAATCTTTTGTTTTCTCCCATCTTTTCAATTCTAATAAAAAAATATGCAAACTAAATCATTATGAAAAGATAACTTTTTTAAAAAAAAATTAGTTAAGCAAACATACAAATTAACCTAATGCAAATTAGTATATAAGATTGAATTATTTAAATATATAATGGTCAACTTACCTCAATAGATTTATAATAGGTTTAGGTTGTTAAAAAAAAGTTATTGTTTGTTAAAGTGACAGTACATTTTCCGAACAAAACAATCATCTTTATATCAATGAATAAAAGACTTAATCACAACGAAAGCTTTGAAATCATCAAAAGTATTTTTTTATCTTCAAAGATAAATATATTTTTCCCAATCTTTAAAGCGGTTTTCAATCTGTTTCTTATGGAATACACTTTGACAGAATAAAGGATTCAGTCTTTTCATGATATTCAATGAATAAGAATATCGATATGCTTTTTCATCCTGAGAATTCCATTTACTTTAGAATTTTTTAACAAACTTAATTAGTAAATTTGTCAAGATTTTTTTTTTATTATTCAGACCGTAAAAGAAAAAATTTGTGATTATCAACAAAGGATTTCTAGTTATGATCAAATTAAATTATTATTTGTGGTAAGTATAATTTGTAAATTAAAAAAAAAAAATCTTTTCATATTAATAAATAATCGAAATTTTTTTTTTTTTGAAATTCGCAAACTTATAACCTATTTAATTACCTCTCAATTTTCAATGTGCTTAAATTTGGTGAAAATATATCACAAAAGTAACAAAGAAAAACCGTATGCTATATACTTATGGGCTACGTAATTTTGGCCCATTATCAAACCCAAGTTACTATCCACACGCGCATTCTTGAGAATGATTAACACGCGCTCATAGGGATAATTTCGTCATTACGTTCCCATAAGAAAACCCTAATACCTTGTCGTATAACTTCTTTCACCTGTCACACCTCACGCAGCTTCGTTTCACATTTTCTCTCTTAGCTCAAACGATCTGCTTCAAAAATGGTAATCTTTCTCCTCTCTCCACCGATTTGATGCAATGGCTATGTGTTTCTGTTCAATGGGTTTATGTTATTTTCTTTTAATTTGTGATTGTAGGCGTCGGAGAAGAAGCTCTCTAACCCTATGAGGGACATTAAGGTTCAGAAACTTGTTCTCAACATCTCTGTTGGTGAGAGTGGTGATCGTCTCACTCGTGCCTCTAAGGTTCGTTTTCAAGAACATTTAGAAAAATCAAAACTTTACGATTAAAAATGGGTTTAAAGCTATGGTTTTTAGATGAATGGTGTGTGTGTTTGTGTCATTGCTTTAGGTTTTGGAACAGCTTAGTGGCCAAACCCCTGTTTTCTCAAAGGGTATGTTGTGAATGTGTTCATCTGAGGAATCTTAAAATTTTGGGATTAAGATTCTGATTTCTCTATTGGTTTTTTTTTTTTTTGTGTAATATAGCGAGGTACACTGTGAGGTCTTTTGGGATTAGGCGTAACGAAAAGATTGCGTGTTATGTGACTGTGAGAGGTGAGAAGGCAATGCAGCTTCTTGAGAGTGGTTTGAAAGTTAAGGAGTATGAGCTTCTTAGGAGGAACTTTAGTGACACTGGTTGCTTTGGTTTCGGTATTCAAGAGCACATTGATCTTGGAATCAAGTAAGTTCCCTATTCAATTTGATGTACATTGATGCTTGAGTCAGTTACATTATTGGATTAGCATAAAGCTTAATTTACTGTGATTTCACATGTTATGCATAAAGATTATTCAACTAAATGACCTGTCTCTGAAGTTTTCGGTTTTGTTCACTGTAGTCATGTGAGAGTGTTTATACTATATTGGTTTGGAAATGTTAGATTTGGATTTGATTAAATACGAGGAATTATCTGTTTGTTGTGTGTGTGTGGAGTGTTAGATTGAGTTTGATAACAGATGTACACTTAACTGGTTTGTTGTGTGATGTAAGGTTAATACATGAAGTAGTACTGTTTCTGTGTAATGTTTGAATTGAGTCTTGATGAAAAGACTAACACTTATCATTCTGGATGTTTGATTTGATACAAATTGAAACTCTGCTGGTTTTTGCAATTCTAATTTGTTTACATTTTGTGTATTTTAGGTATGATCCTTCTACCGGTATCTATGGAATGGACTTCTACGTTGTTCTCGAACGTCCAGGCTACCGTGTGGCTCGTCGCCGTAGGTGCAAGACTCGCGTTGGTATCCAACACAGAGTAACCAAAGATGATGCAATGAAATGGTTCCAAGTTAAGTATGAAGGAGTTATTCTCAACAAATCTCAGAACATCACTGGTTGATAAATCCTTTTTTATCTTTAGAGATTTTGTTGATTCTAGCTATCTTGTTTCAAGTTGTTACCTTTGGATATTAATTTTTTTTCTTGTTGTACTAAGAATTTTTGACATGAGTTTGGTAGAATCTGAATGTTCCAAGAACCTTGGAGTTATAATTCTGTTCTCCTTGAATTTACTTCATCAAAATTGCAATCAATCAATCTAAAGCAGCTCCTTTGTATTGAAATCTGCAATCTATATATTTTCACAACAAGAATTAGAGGGCAACATATGTGTTCAGAAGCAAAGCCTGGCAAAATTATATTAATTCCCTCGTTCATACAGTTTAACAGAAGACTGAAAGAACAAAAGGAACTTGTGAATGAAGAACAGCACTTGAGAAAGTATACCAATAAGTCGACAATAACAATGTGCCACAAAAGATAATTCTTACAGTCTATTTATTGGCCTATCAGGCCAAATTAAGAGATTGAGTAAACCTTAACTACTCTTGTTGTGTCACAGACAACTAGATTCTCAGAATCAGATTGATTTGTGCAAAGCCAATTCACCTGTTTAAGAAAAAAAGCCAGGTAGAGATGTCAGAATCAAGCAAAAGACAAAATAAAAGAACAATCTTTAACTTACCTTCTTGCTGAGATTGATATTCAAGTGGAGGAAGTCTCTGATATTGTTATTGTTGTTGTCTGAGTCAAGACATTTAACGCAATCCCATATTTTAATTGTCTTATCATTACCACCTGAGATCAAGAATCTTCCCTTGTCCTTCAACAGCGAAAACTCTACACAAGAAACCGCAGCTTTGTGCCCATCAACGGAGTAATCTAAAGAAACCCTTTTGATCACATTGTTCTTGCTACTGCTGCTGCTGCTGCTTCCTTTCGATGAAGTTCCTCTTCGGGAAAGTTCTGATTCAATGTTGATCAAATCGACAAGACCATCACCTCTAGCAACCGCGCATATCTTGCCTAACCTATCAACCATGTCGATTTCTGGAACTGCTATTGAGTGGACAAACGCAGGGTTTAGGCATTGTCCTGAGTTACTTTGTGCATCAGAGCCTGAGAAAATATAACCGAAATGACCCAGAGAAATCAGATTATGTGGCGTATAGCTACAGAAACTTGAATCAGCGACTGAGGCTTACCAAAGTCTATAATCTTTTGCGAACGGCCTTTAGAGAAATCCCACAAAATAAGCTTTGAATCAAGTCCACCCGTTAAAACTGTTCACAAACCAAAACATTTCAGAAACCTTGAAGAGATATCTACAAAATATTTAGCGCAATAATTCCTAACCTTCCCAAGGTCTCCATGGAATGAATTGCACAGAACTGCATATCTTAAATCACATTAAGGTGTCGACTTGAGATGTTTTTGAGACTCGTAGAATTTCAAAGACACAAGGAAGCCATATCAATGATTAAGGATACACTTGTATGACCAGCTCTAAGAGTTTTATAAATACATTTCCGACCTATGTCGATGATCTGTGTTCAAGCACACTAATCATATACCGCGAAAAATCCTACAATTTCATATTTATGTAATCTAAAAGTATTAGCAATAAGCACACCCACAGACGTTACCTTAACATCACCAGAATCATCTGCAGAAGCAAGAAAAGATGATCTTCCATTGCATACTACCTAAACAAAACAACGAAAATTATATATTATCAACATTAATTCATTTTTCGAATAGTCAGTGTATTTAGGTTTCTACCTGGTTCACTTCATCTTTGTTGTAACTGTAACTCTCTAATGGCTTCCAAGAAGCATCACCTAACTATAAAAATGCCACAGAAAAGTGAAGATTTTAAAAAGTTTTCAGTGAAGAATTTGATTAAAGTTTGGATTTTTAGTACCGTAAGAACATCGAAAGACTTGATTTCGTTTCCACAAGAAGCATAGAGAATGTTCTCATTACCTAAACAAAAAAAAAAAATCAAAGAAAATTTAAATCACAATTAAAACAAAGAGATGAAACTGAGAGAAATAGAGACAAAAGACCTGTCTTGAAACAAAGAGATGAAACTGGTTCTGTCCCAACATCAATGGTGAATTGAACATCTTTACATCTTAAATCAAACCAGCAAACGCAACCATCCTAATAAAGCACCAATCAAATCGTTAGGAAAAATCTTCGTAAAACCCTAATAGAAATTGTTTTAGAGATTTTAGAAACCTCGCCGGAAGTGACGACAAGTCCAGGCCGGTCACGAGAAGCTATACAACACGTGGCGGTTGATTTGTGGCCTTTCAGCTTCCTTGGCTCTTCCATTGCCATAGCTAAATTCACTGTGAGTTTCTTCTCCGGCGAGATTTCTCGGTTTCAGCTTTGTTGGTTCTTTGTTGAGCTTAAATTAGATAACCGAACAAAACCAAACTGGTTTAACAAAAATTGAGCCAATATTATATTTTTAGATGACCGAAAATAAATGGTCCGCAAGTAAACTAATATTTCAGATTTTCAGTAACCAAATTGATAGTCATAAGACTCATAACTCATAAGACCATAACATTTTAATCAATATGTGCCCCTAAAACGTGAGTATGTATGTGACGTTGCTATATCGTAGCTGATTTCCTACTGGAGAATAAACAAGATGTGCTTGCTGTTCAGCTTGTGTACAATAACATTTTTTTTTGGTGATCAGGGAATGTTATTGTTGTGATGAGAATCTCAGGTCTGCATTTTATCATTGTGAGGCTTGCGTTTATGCAATGAACTTTTACTCATGTGTGACGTGTGAGTTCATTCTACACGAAGAAATACATCACGCGACACATCCACACATGCTCACTCTAGTGGGAGGATATGATGGTGTTATGGACTACGATAACGATTTATGTTCAGCTTGTATATTAGTGTCTACTGGTGGTTTCTTCTATGAGTGCGGGAAAGAAGAATGTGGTCCTTTTAGGCTACACGTGCAGTGTGCTATAGTCTCAGAGCCATTAGTCCATGGAAGTCATAAGCATCCTTTATTCCTAACATCCAAACCAATGGAAGAAAGAAAATGTTCGGTTTGCAACCATTATCATGTTACTGAAACATTCAATTGCATCGAGGAGTGCGGATTTTCTTTGTGTTTCAGGTGTGCTACTTTACCTCAAAAGGTGAGGTATAAGCATGATAACCACATACTCCTTCTTACTTATGGGTGTGAGACAAGTACCGCGAAGCAATATTGGTGTGAGGTTTGTGAGGGAAAAATAAGTCCAAAGGAACGGTTTTATAAGTGTGATGAGTATTGTTGTGTCACTTTACACATCGAGTGTTTGATCGGATCTGACTTATACATGAAGTCCGGTTCATCTTGTGTTCACCGCAATAGAAAGGCAGTTATTCTGCCCAACAATCAGCATATGTCTCGACCTATTTGCTCCCGGTGTAAGATGCGTTGTCCATTCTCAATATTTTTCAACTGTGCTGGATTAATGTTTTGTTCCATGAATTGTATTAGGTTGTAATAAATTAAGTCTAGAGATGTGAGCAAATAGCTTAATTAATGGCATTGCTCTATTAATACTAAGGATTACTGAATTTATTATATTCTCTTGTACTGACTAGCCAAAGAACCCTCTCATGCATGTATAAAACCTATGTTGTAGTTTATCTTTGAGTTGAGAAAAATGACAAAAACGAATTCGCTCATGCACACGAAGAATTCAAAACATTAATTAGCGTTGACCTTACAGTCCAAATGATGTCAGAATTAATTAGCGTTTAACTTACAGTCCAAAACATAATATGAAACTGTAATTTCGTAAGTGAATAAACGTTACTCTTATGACTATTTTCTATATTTGTCCACACTTTTGTTTGTCAACATATATTAATATATACTCTTATTTATAATGATTCCAAAACTTTCAATTAATTAAACACAAAAATAATAACAGTAATTAATGCCTCTCTATAAATACTCAACATCACTACTCACTTTTCACTAGCTAGTTACTAAATTTGCTAAGTTCTTCATTGCTAGTCTAACTAAAGATCCAACTATGGCAGCAAAAGCTTGCATACTCCTTTGCCTCCTTATCATCTTCTCGTTTCTCATTCAAGGTATTTTATATATATACAACACATATATTTTAACCTTATATATATGGTCTTTCTATCAAATTTTAAAAGTATGAACTTTTTGTCTTAGTACTATATGATAAAATTTAAAAGTATGAACTTTTTACAAATTCCAAGTAGTGATATGTTATTATAGATATAATTTTTCTCAAATGTTTTCTTCTTTCTTGTTAATAATTAAAGGTAACTAATATACTTTTATATGTTGGTGAATTTGGAAGGATCTGAGCAGCAATGTGATACTAATAGTCTCATTCTGAATCAAAACACGACTGGGCAAATGATTCAAACCAAACCGGAGTGGGAAGTGAAAGTGATAAACCCATGTTCATGTGTTTACTTTGACATAACCTTGTCATGCGCCGGTTTCCAATCGCTCACACCCATCAAAAGTTCGGTATTGTCGAAATCCGGTGACCATTGTCTTGTTAATGAAGGTGGACGTCTCGATCAGGAAGCAACCTTCTCTTTTAAGTATGTATGGGACACTAGCTTCGACCTCAAGATCATCTATGACACCATTGCTTGCTCTTAAAATTTTCAACCCGAATTGTTTCGGTTTGATTTGGTCTTATTGGTTCATGTCAACATATGAAACTGATGATATTTACTCATCAAGTATTGTCTGAATCATTAGCTTGAGATTAATAAAGATTATCCTTTTAACATTGAGTTTTGTNTTTTATTTTTTTTTTTTTTTTTTTTTTTTTTCTGTAAAGTTGTTAGCTATTAAAGTTAATTCACCACATTTAAAAATAACAAAGATAATCTCTTTTCCTTAAATATGAAACAGAAGCCAAGTGACGCTATATTAATGGCCAAATGACTTGTGATTTTTAGTATGAAGGATGTATTAATTAATTATTATTACATCTGTTCTGCGTACTTTAAATGATTTTTAAGAGGAAAATCTTTGCTTCAATTTAGTTCTTCAATTGAATTAATTAGTTTGACGATTATTAGTATCCCGCAGTCTTTATTTTTATTGGTGAATTTATGGAGTTTCTTAATATATATGTTTTTGCCTTTAATAAAACTTTTAATATAGGATAGAAGAAATGAAAATAGCTAGGTATTATAAAAAAATATGCATATATTTATATCATCATTTAATTTGTATACTTATTTATTACCATCCCCCCAAAAAAATTATTATATAAAAATCGTATATATCTCCCTACAAATACTCAATCTCACATTTCTATACTCAGATATACTACATTTTCATAAATCCTCTCATAAACTTCAAAGATCCTACAATGGCAACAAAAGCTTGCAAACTCCTTTGCCTTGTTATCTTCTCAGCCTTCATCATCCAAGGTTTTACATATATGTTATATACATTCTAATGTATGAATCACATAATAATATGATGATGAAATGTATTATCTAATATTCTTATTTTGATAAGAACTTCTTATACATTAATTATTTGTCTTGCTATCAAATTGGAACATATTAATTTTCGCAAAATTAAAGAACTACTTTTTCCAAAATCTTTTTATAATCAATATCATTTAAACTCATAAAGATATACCAAATTATATCTAACCCAATTAGATCTCAACTAATTTTTTTCTTCCTCATATCTACATCTGATATGTTATTACACTTTATATTTTCCTTATATGTTTAATTCTTGTAAACAAAAAAATATTAATATACATTTTATGTTTGAAATCTTGAAGGGTATGGTTGTCAAGGTGAACTTAAGGATATAATCGTGAAACAATCGCAGACCGGAAACATGGTTCAGAACAAACCGGAGTGGGAAGTGAGAGTGACGAACCCATGTACTTGCACATTACTTGATGCGAGACTGTCATGTGTCGATTTCCAATCGATCACACCTATTGATAGTTCGGTTTTGTCGAAATCCGGTGATGTATGCTTCCTCAACAGTGGCGGACCTACTCGGGATGTATCTTTCAAATATGTATGGGATCATAGCTTCGATCTGAAGATCATCGAAGGCCAATTCGCTTGCTCTTGAATTTTCTACCCTAGTTGTTTTGGTTAGGATCGGTCTCATGACCGTTTGAATAAAAATATGGTATTTATGTTTATTTAACTTCTAAAAAATATTTTTTAAAAATGGGTGAAATTATATTAAAATATTATTAATCCGTGATTATTAGTTTTGAAATCTGGTGATTATTGGTATGACCATTCCTTTTGTTTCAAATTTTTCAGTACAAAAAGCTTTTCATTGGATTTAATATTTTCAATGGAAAGTTTTTTTTTGTTGTTGTTGCCAATCACATATTAATATCGGTAGGACCACAAGGTTGACCCAATAGTCCAATCCCGCATAATGCAGAGAGCCGTATTCGATTCCAAATGTAATGATGTTACATGTCATATGTGGATACATGTCATCTGTGGACGTACCACTTGCCATTAGGCCAAGCCCATTTATACAGTGGAAAATTATTCAATTAAAATTTGTGACTATTAATGGTATTATTCATTTTATTTTATTATTGTAGAATTGTTTAGATAGATGATTATCAATTCTTTTTGTATGTATAGTTTTTGAATATATATACTTTACCGTATCATTTTATTTAATTTTAAAGATAATTTACTTTGTTTCACATTTGATGATTCTCTCAGCTTTGAACGCAAAACAAAATGAATTTTGATTTGATTTACTATTTATTTACATTCTACATATTGATTTATTACTGAATAAAAATGTATTTACATAAATGAAATAATGTTTTAATTTTTTTAAAATAAAAAATTTAATGATTTCTTAATATGTGTATCAAAATCTTAAAAATTTCTTAACTAAAGCTATGTCATGAGAGTTTCTAAATAAGTTTCTTAGAATTAAAATAATATTAAGAGAGACAGAGAGAGATGTAGTCAATCACAATCTACCATAGTAATACATTTTATTTGTTAGACATATACAACTCAATGTAAGTGGCTAACATAATTACCTAGATATATATGAAGAAGTTTAACAATACTCTCAATTTTGAGGGACATGGTTGCAAACTCGATTATTTAAAGTTAATGGTTAATTTTGACGACAAATTTTTTATGAACTTTATATTATTCGTTATTTAGTATAATGAATTCTTTTTCATTAATTATTTTGGAAAATTTATGTTTCATCAATTACTTTCAGACATTCAAATAATTTAATTAAGATTATGTTTATTTATAATATGAAGTTAGAGCCCCTAAATTTTTTTTTCTTCGGGCCTCAATAATCTTAGATCCGGCATTTACCCACTCGATTTCAGTGGTAGCACCCAAGCTAATGTGCAATTCAGGGGGTTATTGGGAGACGGATTTGTAAAGATTTGAAGATTTAACAAATCCTAGTGATTTTAGAAATGTGTAAGATTCTATAGATTCTTACAATTATATTCTAGAGATTTTTCTAGAATCCTAAGGATTTTTTATGATTCTTCAGGATTTCAAATAACCTGATTTAATAAGTTTTTTTCAAAATAAATATATTATTTGGTTTATTTCATAACTTTTCTATATAAATATTCAAATAAGGCATAATTGTTTATTTATAAAAATAAAATAAGCATATAATTTTATTGGTGTTTTTCCATTTCTCCATTGAATATATTTATATAATCAACAATTCGGATATTGAAAAAATTATTTAAGAAAGAACGATGATTTTGGACATTATGATTATGAGCATAAAGTCATTGTATTGATATTGGATAAAGAATGATAGTTTTTATTTTGAGATGTTCTTGAGTAGGTGAACTTTGAGATTCTGAAAGTTGTGATTTTGAAATCCTATAGCTAACTATGAGATTTTGAAAGTTGTGATTATGAGAAAAAATACAAAGAATCATCTTACCAATAAAACAAGAGTTTGATGGAATTGCAAAATCTTTAAATACTCAACTTTATAAATCATCATACCAATAACATAGGATTTGCATTGGAATTGATAAATCATCACACCAATAACACAAGAGTTGTAAAGTCCTCGCACCAATAACACAAGAAATTTTGTCTCTTAGGGGCTGTTATTGGTTATAGAATTTGTGTGGATTTTAAGAATTTAAAAAATCTGAGAGATTTTGTAAATGTGGTGAATTTAACACAGATTTCAAAAATTCTTATCAAATATATGTTTATGGATTTTTATTGATTGTCATTGATTTATGAACTTTTCTTTCTTAAGAATTTTCTTGATAAGGTAATAATATAACTTTCTTCTCTATTATAAAAATTGAAACAGTCCCTAGAGTACAATAATTTCTTCGTGAAATCATGATTTTTTGGGATATTTGCAATACTTATGATCATTAGATATGAGTTGTTCATGAGTGGAAAAAGAGTTGGAGAAGTCAACCTATATAATCATTTTGCATAGTCGAGTATTGGAGAATCTGGATATATAATCATAATCAATATTCAAGACAAAAATGAAGAAATTTGGGTAAGCTACCACCATCAGTAATATATAAGAGACACACAACAAGACGAACAACACAACTCATCTTTTTTTTTTTTTTTTACACTTCAACGTATACGTCTATGTGAATGTGTATTTTGTGTGTGTGAGAGTACGTGAGTGTGTGTGAGAGTATGTAAATGTGTTAGTGTTTTAAAGGTTTCATGGATTTCAAGAATCTTAGCTATATATATGGTATTGTCAAAGTTTTGTTTCATGAGTAAATTGATTGAGAATTTAAGTTCCAATAACATGAGATTTAAAAGGAATTAGAAAATCCATGATTATTAGACTTTTCCAATAACAGGAGATTTAAAATGAGATTTAAAAATCTTGAAACCAATAACAATAGATTTCATTAAGAATTTAGAAATCCATGAACCAATAACCATGGAATCAATAAATTCTTGAAATCTTTAAAAATCCCTCCCCCAATAACCCCCCCTTAGTATTCTTCTTTACATTCTCTGATAACTAATATTTTGTTGTTTCTATGCATTGTAGTATATGGCCCAGCTAAGTTTCTGACTTTTTATATCTCATGTTGTTTCTTTCTGTATTTCTCATTGTTGAATCTAACTAGCTCATGTTTTAATTGTGTAGAGCGATTTATGACATTGCTCCTCTGTGGATGCAGCTCTTTTACTTATGTTGGAGATAATATGTCGTGAATTTGGCTTCCTCTTGGTGTTTTTATGCTTTTGGAATATATAAACTATGTTATAAAGGTTTCTAGGACTCTCTCTCATGATACTTTATTCTGTTTAATAAAAGATATATTTCTTCTAGATAGAAGTTGAACCTTATGATTTTGGTCACTGAATTTGAAGCAAGAACATTTGATAAACATTACTAATCAACAGAAATAGATACACCAAAAGGGCATAAATCAAACCTAAAAGCAATCTTCATATGTGAATGATAAATTTAACCGTTTAACAAAACCGATCCTCAAGTCGTTAACAGATGCATTCTACACTCTTACTAGTTTGAGCAGCATCCGGATTTCTTCACAGCGGAAACATCTTTACCGATATCAATCTTGTCTCCCTTGGATGGAACATTAGCGGATTCGCTCGATGCCTCCATTGCTTTCTTGCTCACAATGTGGTGAATCTGAGTGAGGACTTCCGCGAAAGCATTCTCGACATTAGTTGATTCGAGAGCCGATGTTTCCATGAAGTAAAGAGATTCTTTCTCAGCAAATGATTTCGCATCTTCGGTCTGAACTGCCACGAGGTGGCGAAGATCAGATTTGTTTCCGACGAGCATGACTACAATGTTCGGATCAGTGTGGTTTCTTAGCTCTTTCAACCACGTCTCAACATTCTCAAAGGTCGAGTGTCGAGTTACATCGTAGACAAGAAGCGCTCCAACAGCTCCTCGATAGTACGCACTAGTGATAGCTCGATACCTATTGAATAATGATCAATCAGTTAAATCAAACACAGAACAACGAAAAAACCGAGAACAGAAGAAATTATACAGAGCACAAAAAGCTTAACAATTTTGAAAGTAACCTTACAAAACCTATTAGAGAAAATGATACTTGACACAACAATCACAGAAATGAAGTCGCTGGACCAATCCAGCCTTCTTACGAACACTAATCAACAAAACAAAACGATAAAAGAGCACCAAAAGCTTTTACAATTTCGAAAACAGACTAAGCAACCTTACGAAACTCATAAGTTAAACCGATACTCGACACAGCAATCATACAAATGAAGCTGCTTTCAGCTCTCTTTACATAATCTGAAAACTCTCTAATCATAATTGTTAAAGTGAAGAAGAAATCGAGAACAGCATAATCTACAAAGCAAGAAGGTTCTCCATTTTGAAAGTAGACTAGCTAAACCTTCACAGAACTGATCAGAGAAACCAACATTGATTCAAGAATCCTACACAAGGAAGCTAGTGAAACCAATCTAGCTCTCTTACATAAACTAAATAGCCAAAAAACCAGACAAGAAGGCTCCTAACTTTATCATCATAATAATCCTTGACTTCTCCTAATCTACACAAAACCCATGTTTTTACCAATCTAAAACAGATCTAAACTCAATTGACACAGATCTAAACAAAATGTTGAAAAAGCAGATCGAGAAAATGTGAACGAAGGGAAAAAGATTGGACCTTTCTTGACCAGCAGTATCCCAAATCTGAGCTTTGATGACTTTATCATCAACATTCAAACTCCGAGTGGCGAACTCAACACCAATGGTGGATTTAGACTCAAGGCTAAACTCGTTCTTGGTGAATCTCGAGAGCAGATTAGACTTACCAACACCAGAATCACCGATTAGAACCACTTTGAATAGGTAATCGTATTCATCATCTCCTCTGTATCCCGCCATTGATTCGAATTACAGGAAAAAACAAAATCAAGTTCTGTGAGCTTTTTTGTTTTTCAAAATTTGAAAAACCCTTGTGATGAGATTTTGTTGGAATGCTTGTTTCTCTCAGATTTGGTTTCTTTAAAGAAGATCTTGTTTTTTGATTTTCTATATAGAGAGGGAGAGAGAGACGCGGAATTGGAAGAAAATATTGAAACAGAGAAAGAGAAAAGACTTATGACTTGTGTTGTGTCTTTACCACAATAAAGCTGTTTAGCATTTTGAGAAATTTGGGAAGTGAATTACTAAAAGGTCCCAGTTTAACGCGTGACTTGCTTTTGTGATAAGCGAGGGTACTTTCGTCATTTTGTGCTGTCTTATCTTTTACATTGAGAACACAAAATGTGAATGTCTCTGCCGGGAGTCGAACTCTGATTTACGAAAAATGCCTTTGGAAAAACCAGAAAATCGAAAATCTAAAATTCAATTGCGTCTGCCGGGAGTCGAACCCGGGTCTATTGCTTGGAAGGCAATTATCCTAACCGTTGGACTACAGACGCTTTTGTTCTGTGCTACAGAAACATTATATTTGTTTTGTTTCGGTTGTTAAATACCAAGCAATTAAAAGCGTCAAGAGAATAGCTTGGTGCTTAACATTCTCGACCTGGGCTTCAATCCATTATCTCTCACTTGTTCCGAAACTGTGAATAACAAGACAAAAGCTTGGAGAGTGAGATCTTGTATGCGTGAAGATTCCAAAGTTTTCTATGGGAAAAGTCGTTTCCAGTATTTGTTTAGTATGCCCAAGTAGCAGGAGAGCCTTATATGCATAACGATAATTTCTGGATTGCAAGACTAGATAAAAAAAACAATCAAATCCAGAGTAACGGTCAAAGTGAAAGCTATTGCTGGACTAACACATAATTGAATATATAACAGTTGTATCTTTCTCCATACAGCAATGATCAAAACCTAGCATTACTCCCAAGGTACTAACTACTAAGCCTGGGACCTCAACCAGCTTCTATAATAAGAACTTAAAGAAATCAACAGCAATATATTCACCCTTAATGTGGCCAGTTGCTTAGCAGACCGCTGATGGCTCTTTTGTGCAAGCTGAATCTTTAGCCAAGTACGCATGAAAATCGGAGTATGCTAAGTAGACTCCATCCTCTGCACATAAAAAGCCAATTAAGTTGGCTAAAAGAGAGTTGATGAAAATTTTCTTCGAACCACATTCCATTCAAATAATCAGTTACAAGACCGCTTTGCTGAGTTAGCTGTAAAAAGCTACTTCTTTGTCTATTAACCAAAATAAATGCCTACGGTAAATATAACTTGCTGTTCCCGTGAAGCTCTTAACTAACAGACAATTTCCAGGAATCATGAAGCTAATGTTCCTCAGCCAAATGATGATAAGTCAAACTTTCATGTATACGAACGAATTACAAGTTTCAGCTTCAAACAAGATTAGCATAGTTCACCAGATATGAAGAATTTCAACCAAAAGATGGAGAAGGGGTATCACCAGAATGATAATGCGCCAGCTCCTAAGAAGTGGAAGCCAGTCTTCCTTGAACTCCATTCATCTAAATCACGTGAAAGTTCAAAAAGAAAAAATCAGAAAAACTTATCAACAACCAAAAGAATTGCACATTTCATTTTACAATTGTATGAGGACAAGTAACGAACCAGCAAATTGGCAAGTACGTAAATCATGTTGAGTCTGTAACCGCCTTACCTACCTCTACAACTCCAAGGCTTCAGCCTTATGCACCAAAGTCGCATCTCTTAATTAAAAAGAAACTATGAGCGATGCAGGAGTAACGAGTGAAGTATACAACTAAGTCAACAAAACATAGAGCATCTATGAACACATCAGGTGAATAACATTTGTATAAAACACCACAAAGTAAAAGAAACACAGTGCACTCAGGAAAACTGCAGGTGACCTAAGGAGATAAGTGATGTGAAACTTAAATTCTCAACAAAATAATACCATTTCTTAGAAGGAAAAGAAACATTTTAATAGTGCATCATAGGTCAACAAAACTTAGTGTACGTGTGATATTTTCGGACCACCAAAGAGATATCTCCCACCCAAATAAACATCGAGAGTTATACTTGTTCCAAGCGATGTGAAACAAAGTCGTTGGCAAAGCATCCTCAATAAACTCATAGTACAAACTTCACTTAAAGAATGAAACAGAGTGAGAAATGAAGATCTAATCTTACTTCTTTGATGCTTTTTTCTGCTCCAAAAACGGCCTCCTGGTTATTACTCCTGGAAGAAAAAGCTGATATGCTAACATAGGATAACAGACTAGTCATATCCGAATATCAGATCTAGTGTCCGGCTCTTGGTCTTCTTCCGACCAAACTGGATCAAAGTCATCTTCATCAGACTTCCGATTGAGTACCCTACTTCTATTAAGTAACCTTTCATTCATCATGTTTGCAAATTTCTCCCTGATTTCCATGAGGGGGTGCTTTTCAAGGAGATGGCGTCTTTCATATGCTTCTCTGAGGATTACTGTCTGTGTATCACACTTCATGGAAATGTAGAAAATACCCGGGTGGCGCTCAAATACTTTGGTGAACTTCTGGGGAAGTGCAAAAGGTTTACGAAGATTGCTCACATTTTTCCTCTCCATCTTTTTCCCAATTGTTAGATGAAGGAGCTCATGAAAGAGTCCAACATTTCTCTTCTCGGACAAATCAGTTCTTGGATCCAGATGAGATGCATCGAGATAGGGTGAGGTATAAGGGAGTCCCTGCCATTCTTGGAGCCACTCCAAGCTCTTTCTCTTGAGGCCGAACCCCCTAGTAAACTTAATGGGGAAGGCCGTAGGAGTCAGGCCTTGGTTCAGCTGCAAGTGGGAAACAGCAAGGCGTTCATCCCAGGGAATCAATTTCAAGAGGACTAGATCGGAGGACAAGTTGACCAAAGAGAACAAGTCAGGGTGATTAGGAATGAACGAGTGTTGATAGTCATAGGGCAAACCCAAATCCCATCTAAGATGATCAATGGAGTGTAGGGGAAGGGTCCTATCACGGGTAAGCATAAGAAGTTTGCTCAACCTCGCAAGAAGATCCCCTTTGTTCAACTGTAGAACATGAGCCTCTTGATGGTAAAGATCTAAGGCCTCGGGGGTTAAACCAAAGCAAGGCACACGATCTTGAGAAGAATGCTCGACAAAAATGTTTGGAAATCTCCGGATAAAAGCGGCAAGCTTAAGTTGTGGAGGCAGACCGAGCTGGCGGCGGTGGCGGGAGAGGTAGAAGATGGGTAATTGGGCGGAGGAGATAACAGAAACAAGATAGCAAACGGCTCTAAGATGCCGTTCACGAAGCACCACAGCATCGAGTTCCCTATCTTTAACCCATTTCAACTTTACGTTAACTAAACCACATCTCTGCTGAAAATAAAACCCTTGCCTGCATTTGACAATTTGCTGCAGCAAGCACCGCATTGTCCGAGACAAACACTAATAACTCAGAGCAACACTAGAAAATAAACAATTGGGCTGGTGGGCCGGTGGAAGGAAGGCCATGGTATTGTGTGGCGAACAACAGACTTCTTCTGAAGCAGGGTATTCTCAACAGAAGAATCATCTACCAATATTCTCATTCATCTTCATATCCAAATATCTCTAAAAAGGTTGTAAGCCAAACCTGAAAAACAACCGCAAAATTCAATTTTCCTCATTTCAATCCACTGTCTATTGGATAGAACTAGAGACTCAATGATCACAATCAGATAACCATGTATTGAATCACTGAAAGCATAAATTCAAGCTACTGATCAGAATCAAGCTACTATATCATATTACAAACAAATCAATGTACTACAGAGACAAAATTTGAGACTATAATAACACCTAAACAACACCTAAACAACACCTAAAATCTCAAATATCTTCTTGGCGCCAGATCATCTCGAAAAGAATGGTAAAAGTTCAAACATTTTCATACGTAACTAAGAGAAGTTAAGTTGCCCCAAAAAAAACATGAAGTTTTTCACAGCAAGTAACCGTTTTTTGTTGTTGTTAAGGACATCACTGTATTCACACGAATTCAGTGTAAACTAAGCATGTCAAGACACAAGCTTAAAGCCAACGATATAAAGCTCATCTTTACTCTAATGTGTATATACCAATGAAGAGAAAAAGCCTAAGCTTATCACAAGTCCATAAACACAAACTTATCATATGAAGGTTGAAACCATCAAAGTCGTGAGAAACAAAACATCATACACCAACTCTCTCAAGTCTTGACCCAAACTAGAGGCGGAATTAGCAAATTACATTGATCAAATTCCACCATTTTCTTCTAAATTAAACAAAAGCAAGTGCAAAGAAGAAAATTTAAACACCAAAAAAAAAAAAAGAAGCTAATGTAAATAATGCTAAACACGAATCTCTTAGATGAAGCTAATGTAAATAATGCTAAACACGAATCTCTTAGATGAAATACAAAGCAAAACTCATTCTCAAGATTGATATACACAAACCCCATCATATATGATGCAGCCAAACGACTAGTCAAGGAATCATGACTAACCTGTTTCCCGAAGAAGAAGCAACTCTTCGTCGACCGGAGAGAGACGGATTTTAGGATTTGGGGTTGTGAATGAGCTCGCGAGGAGAGGAGTTGATCATTCGGATATCGGAGAAGATGGCTGGGGACGGGAATTTTCGCCGGAGATTGTAAAAAGAAGGGTTTAGAGAATAAACTTTTTGGGCCTTATTGGGCTTTCTGTGTGTGCATTTTATATTCACATCTTAATGAAAGCGTCTGCTGATCCAAAATTTGTACCGAATTAAACCGAAATCAGTTTTGGGAAAACTAAAATTCAATTGCGTCTGCCGGGAGTCGAACCCGGGTCTATTGCTTGGAAGGCAATTATCCTAACCGTTGGACTACAGACGCTAGCGATGTCTCTCACAATTAAAACAAAACAATTTCATATTCACAAGAATATTGACGTGCAAGACTTTATTACGACTGTAACGAACAACATTAATTACGAGTCAAAACGGAATCGACGACGACTCTTGTAGTCCTCCGCCGATTCTCCCGCCGTTAAACTCATCGGCCGTAGATTTACTCCGGTGGTTGGTTTTGTATCGGCATTGCTGATTCTTTCGATTCTTCTCCAATTTTACCCTATCAAACGCTGATATGGGTTGCATCGGATCTTCTCCGGCCAAAAACGAAGGAGAAGGTTAGAGCAATTAATTTTTCCCGTAAAGCCTTCATCTTTCGTTGATTTTCATCTGATTTGAGTATCTGTCGCAGAAATTTTGTCTACGATTTATAACTTTGTGTTGTAAGGTTGTGATTCTTGGGGAGACTGTGAAAAAGATGTCAGATTTTGGGTGTGTAGATAATCTTGCATGATAATGTTGCTAATGTTGAAGCTAACACGTTCTTGTGTTTTAGTTCCACTCTGCAGAATCTGATTGCAAATGTTGAACACATTCTTCAGAATTAGAGTGTTCTTGAATATGATTATGTATTAGATAAACGATTAGAGGAATTACTAATAAACAAGATCTTTCTGGTTCGTTTTGTTTTGCCTCCTAATGAATCTGTCTTGATGAAACCGAAATTGGTGGAATTCAGAATTTGATATGTTCTTGAATAAGATTATGTGTTATTAATGGTGTTATTGCTACTTTCAGTATACTTTGTTCTAAGGCGATTAGCAAGAACTTATTGATTCTTCTTTTCTGCCTCCTATTGTATTTATCGTGTTGAAATTGAAACTGCGACAATCTTCTGATGTCTATGGCTTTAACATTGGTGTTATTGAGAAAATTGTTTGGAATTGGTGCTAGTTAGTTTTGGGATTGTATCATTCTCTTGTGAGTTTTGTTCACAATTTGAATGACCTTGATAATGATTTTGTGTACATAAACGATGAGAAGATCTTCTGATGTTAGGTGACTTTAACATATGTGTTGTTGATAAAACTGCTTGGAATTGGTTGTATGTTGACAGTGAAAAGAAAGAAGATTTGGAAACCTAAACCGTGGACGCATACTGAGCCAATCACGAGGGAACAGCTTATGAAAATGCGTGAGGAATTTTGGGATACTTCTCCACACTATGGTGGTCAAAGAGGTATTTGTATATATATCTCTTTGTTATAATCTAAAAATTTATACTGTGAGCATTTGGAAACTGAGTAAACTACTAATAATCAGAGATATGGGAAGCCCTTCAAGCTGCTGCTGAAGCTGAGCTGAATCTAGCACAAACAATTGTTGACAGTGCAGGCGTGATTGTTCAGAATCGTGATCTTACATTGTGTTGGGATGAAAAAGGTCCGCAAACACACAATCTCGCACACAGTAATCCGATTTCATGTTTTTCTCTTCTTGTTTGGTACCTTACCTGCTTATTGTTATGCAATTTAGGTGCTAAGTATGAGCTACCAAAGTATGTTCTAAGCGAACCCACGAATCTGATTCCAGAGCAGCAACAACAGTAACTTCTTAGATGACAATGCTTAGTAAGTAGAAGAAGAAGCAAGAAGACTCACTCTAAAGCAAGTAGTACACACACTCTATAGTGTTCTACACATTGTTGGCTATAGTGTATAGTTTTATTTTTTTTGTCAAATGAACTAACTTTATGATGTAGAAATATATTAGGAATATTTCTATTTTATGTGTTTTTGGCTATTTTCCT